>CAWUFW010023707.1:0-71107 GCA_963921515.1 Calotriton arnoldi | reverse complement strand
GATTGAGAGAGTGAGCCAGTCAGTGAGAGCGTCAGTCAGTGAGAGCGTCAGTCAGTGAGAGCATCAGTCAGTGAGAGAGAGTGAGTCAGTCAGTGAGAGAGAGAGAGTCAGTCAGTGAGAGAGAGTCAGTCAGTCAGTGAGAGAGAGATTGAGAGAGTGAGCCAGTCAGTGAGAGAGTCAGTCAGTCAGTTAGCGAGAGAGTCAGTCAGTTAGCGAGAGAGTCAGTCAGTTAGCGAGAGAGTCAGTTAGCGAGAGAGTCAGTCAGTGAGAGAGTCAGTCAGTGAGAGAGTCAGTCAGTGAGAGTCAGTCAGTGAGAGAGAGTCAGTGAGAGAGAGAGAGAGAGAGTCCATCAGTGAGAGAGTGAGAGAGTCCGTCGGTGAGAGAGTGAGAGAGTCCGTCGGTGAGAGAGTGAGAGAGTCCGTCAGTGAGAGAGTCCGTCAGTGAGAGAGTCCGTCAGTGAGAGAGTGAGAGAGTCCGTCAGTGAGAGAGTGAGAGAGTCCGTCAGTGAGAGAGTGAGAGTCCGTCAGTGAGAGAGTAAGTCAGTGAGAGAGTAAGTCAGTGAGAGATTGAGAGTCAGTCAGTCAGTGAGAGAGAGATTGAGAGAGTGAGCCAGTCAGTGAGAGTCAGTCAGTTAGTCAGTCAGTCAGCGAGAGAGTCAGTCAGTTAGCGAGAGAGTCAGTCAGTTAGCGAGAGAGTCAGTCAGTGAGAGAGTCAGTCAGTGAGAGAGTCAGTCAGTGAGAGAGTCAGTCAGTGAGAGAGTCAGTCAGTGAGAGAGTCAGTCAGTGAGAGAGTCAGTCACTGAGAGAGTCAGTCACTGAGAGAGTCAGTCACTGAGAGAGAGAGAGAGAGAGAGAGAGAGAGTCAGTCAGTGAGAGAGAGAGAGAGAGTCAGTCTGTGAGAGAGAGAGAGTGAGAGAGTCAGTCAGTTAGCGAGAGAGTCAGTCAGTGAGAGAGTCAGTCACTGAGAGAGAGAGAGAGAGAGTCAGTCAGTGAGAGAGAGTGAGTCAGTCAGTGAGAGAGAGAGAGTCAGTCAGTGAGAGAGAGTGAGTCAGTCAGTGAGAGAGAGAGAGTCAGTCAGTGATAGAGAGTGAGTCAGTCAGTGAGAGAGAGTGAGTCAGTCAGTGAGAGAGAGTGAGAGAGTCAGTCAGTGAGAGAGAGTCAGTCAGTGAGAGAGAGTGAGAGTCAGTCAGTGAGAGAGTCAGTCAGTGAGAGAGTCAGTCAGTGAGAGAGTCAGTCAGTGAGAGAGTCAGTGAGAGAGAGTCAGTGACAGAGTGAGAGTCAGTCAGTGAGAGAGTGAGAGAGTCCGTCAGTGAGAGAGTGAGAGTCCGTCAGTGAGAGAGTGAGAGTCCGTCAGTGAGAGAGAGTGAGAGAGTCAGTGAGAGAGAGTGAGAGAGTCAGTCAGTGAGAGAGTCAGTCAGTGAGAGAGAGTCAGTCAGTGAGAGAGTGAGAGAGTCCGTCAGTGAGAGAGTGAGAGAGTCCGTCAGTGAGAGAGTGAGAGAGTCCGTCAGTGAGAGAGTCCGTCAGTGAGAGAGTCCGTCAGTGAGAGAGTCCGTCAGTGAGAGAGTCAGTCAGTGAGAGAGTCAGTCAGTGAGAGAGTCAGTCAGTGAGAGAGTCAGTCAGTGAGAGAGTCAGTCAGTGAGAGAGTCAGTCAGTGAGAGTCAGTCAGTGAGAGAGAGTGAGTCAGTCAGTGAGAGAGAGTGAGTCAGTCAGTCAGTGAGAGAGTCAGCCAGTCAGTGAGTCAGTGAGAGAGTCAGAGAGTCACTCAGTCCGTCAGAGAGTCAGTCAGTCAGTCAGAGAGTGAGAGTCAGTCAGTGAGAGAGAGAGATTGAGAGAGTGAGCCAGTCAGTGAGAGAGTGAGAGTCAGTCAGTGAGTCAGTCAGTTAGCGAGAGAGTCAGTGAGAGAGAGAGAGTCAGTGAGAGAGTCAGTCATTGAGAGAGAGAGTCAGTCAGTGAGAGAGAGTCAGTCAGTCAGTGAGAGAGAGATTGAGAGAGTCAGTCAGTGAGACAAGGATTGAGAGTCAGTGAGAGAGTGAGAGAGTCAGTGAGAGTCAGTCAGTGAGAGAGTCAGTCAGTCAGTGAGAGAGTCAGTCAGTCAGTCAGAGAGTCAGAGAGTCAGTCAGTGAGAGTCAGAGAGTCAGTCAGTGAGAGAGTCAGTCAGTGAGAGAGGGATTGAGAGAGTCAGTCAGTAAGTGAGAGAGTGAGAGTCAGTGAGAGTCAGTCAGTGAGAGAGATTGAGAGTCAGTCAGTGAGAGAGATTGAGAGTCAGTGAGGGAGAGTGAGAGAGTCAGTCAGTGAGAGAGTCAGTCAGTCAGTGAGAGTCAGTGAGAGAGTCAGTCAGTGAGAGAGAGAGTCTGACTCTCTCACTCTCTCTCACAGATTGACTGACTCTCTCACTGACTGACTCTCTCACTCTCTCACTGACTGACTCTCTCACTCTCTCTCACTCACTCACTGACTGACTCTCTCTCTCACTCACTGACTGACTCACTCTCTCTCACTGACTGACTCACTCTCTCACTGACTGACTCACTCTGACTGACTGACTGACTCACTCTCTCTCACTGACTCTCTCACTGACTGACTCTCTCACTCTCTCGCTCACTGACTCTCTCTCTCTCTCAGTGACTCTCTCGCTGACTGACTGACTCACTGACTCTCACTCTCTCTCACTGACTGACTCACTCGCTCTCACTGACTGACGCTCTCACTGACTGACGCTCTCACTGACTGACGCTCTCACTGACTGACGCTCTCACTGACTGACGCTCTCACTGACTGACGCTCTCACTGACTGACGCTCTCACTAACTGACTCTCTCACTGACTGACTGACTCTCACTCTCTCTCACTGACTGACTCTCACTCTCTCGCTGACTGACTCTCACTCTCTCGCTGACTGACTCTCACTCTCTCACTGACTGACTCTCACTGACTCTCTGACTGACTCTCACTCCCTCTCTCACTGACTGACTCTCTCACTGACTGACTCTCTCACTGACTCTCTCACTGACGCTCTCACTGACTGACGCTCTCACTGACTGACGCTCTCACTGACTGACGCTCTCACTGACTGATGCTCTCACTGACTGACGCTCTCACTGACTGACGCTCTCACTGACTGACGCTCTCACTGACTGACTCTCTCTCTCTCAGTGACTGACTCTCTCACTCTCTCACAGACTGACTCTCTCACTCTCTCACAGACTGACTCTCTCACTCTCTCTCTCTCTCTCTCTCACTGACTGACTCTCTCTCTCTCTCTCTCTCTCACTGACTCTCTCGCTAACTGACTGACTCACTGACTGACTCTCACTCTCTCACTGACTGGCTCACTCTCTCAATCTCTCTCTCTCACTGACTGACTCTCACTCTCTGACTGACTGACTGACTCTCTGACGGACTGAGTGACTCTCTGACTCTCTCACTGACTCACTGACTGGCTGACTCTCACTGACTGACTCACTCTCTCTCACTGACTGACTCACTCTCTCTCACTGACTGACTGACTCTCACTGACTGACTCTCACTGACTGACTCTCTCACTGACTGACTCTCTCACTGACTGACTCTCTCACTGACTGACTCTCTCACTGACTGACTCTCTCACTGACTGACTCTCTCACTGACTGACTCTCTCACTGACGGACTCTCTCACTCTCTCACTGACGGACTCTCTCACTCTCTCACTGACGGACTCTCTCACTCTCTCACTGACGGACTCTCTCACTCTCTCACTGACGGACTCTCTCACTCTCTCACTGACGGACTCTCTCACTCTCTCACCGACGGACTCTCTCACTCTCTCACTGATGGACTCTCACTCTCTCACTGACTGACTCTCTCTCTCACTGACTGACTCTCTCTCTCTCTCTCACTGACTCTCTCTCACTGACTGACTCTCTCTCACTGACTGACTCTCTCACTGACTGACTCTCTCACTGACTGACTCTCTCACTGACTGACTCTCTCGCTAACTGACTGACTCTCTCGCTAACTGACTGACTCTCTCGCTAACTGACTGACTCTCTCGCTAACTGACTGACTAACTGACTGACTCTCTCACTGACTGGCTCACTCAATCTCTCTCTCACTGACTGACTGACTCAATCTCTCACTGACTGACTCTCACTCTCTCTCGCTGACTGACTCTCTCACTGACTGACTGACTCTCACTGACTCTGACTCCCTCTCTCACTGACTGAATCTCTCACTGACTGACTCTCTCACTGACTGACTCTCTCACTGACTGACTCTCTCACTGACTGACTCTCTCACTGACTGACTCTCTCACTGACTGACTCTCTCACTGACTTACTCTCTCACTGACGGACTCTCACTCTCACTGACGGACTCTCTCACTCTCTCACTGACGGACTCTCTCACTCTCTCACCGACGGACTCTCTCACTCTCTCACTGATGGACTCTCTCACTCTCTCACTGACTGACTCTCTCTCTCTCACTGACTGACTCTCTCTCTCTCTGACTGACTCTCTCTCACTGACTGACTCTCTCTCACTGACTGACTCTCTCACTGACTGACTCTCTCGCTAACTGACTGACTCTCTCGCTAACTGACTGACTCTCTCGCTAACTGACTGACTCTCTCGCTAACTGACTGACTGACTGACTCTCTCACTGACTGGCTCACTCTCTCAATCTCTCTCTCACTGACTGACTGACTCTCAATCTCTCACTGACTGACTCTCACTCTCTCTCGCTGACTGACTCTCTCACTGACTCTCTCACTGACTCTCTCACTGACTGACTCTCTCACTACCTGACTCTCTCACTGACTGACTCTCTCACTGACGGACTCTCTCACTCTCTCACTGACTGACTCTCTCTCACTGACTGACTCTCTCACTCTCTCTCACTGACTGACTCTCTCTCTCTCACTGACTGACTCTCTCTCTCTCACTGACTGACTCTCTCTCACTGACTGACTCTCTCTCACTGACTGACTCTCTCTCACTGACTGACTCTCTCACTCTCTCACTGACTGACTCTCTCACTGACTGACTGACTGACTCACTCTCTCTCTCACTGACTCACTCTCTCTCACTGACTCACTCACTCTCTCTCACTGACTCACTCACTCTCTCTCACTGACTCACTCTCTCTCACTGACTCTCTCACTGACTCTCTCACTGACTCTCTCACTGACTCTCTCACTGCCTCTCTCTCACTCTCACTGTCTGCCTCTCTCTCACTCTCACTGTCTGCCTCTCTCTCTCTCACTGTCTGCCTCTCTCTCTCTCCCACTGTCTGCCTCTCTCTCTCTCTCTCTCACTGTCTGCCTCTCTCTCTCTCTCTCTCTCTCTCTGTCTGCCTCTCTCTCACTCTCTCACTGTCTGCCTCTCTCTCACTCTCTCACTGTCTGCCTCTCTCACTCTCTCACTGTCTGCCTCTCTCTCACTCTCTCACTGTCTGCCTCTCTCTCACTCTCTCACTGTCTGCCTCTCTCTCACTCTCTCACTGTCTGCCTCTCTCTCACTCTCTCACTGTCTGCCTCTCTCTCACTCTCTCACTGTCTGCCTCTCTCTCACTCTCTCACTCTCTCTCTCACCCTCTCACTGTCTGCCTCTCTCACTGTCTGCCTCTCTCTCTCACTCTCTCACTGTCTGCCTCTCTCTCTCACTCTCTCACTGTCTGCCTCTCTCTCTAACTCTCTCACTGTCTGCCTCTCTCTAACTCTCTCACTGTCTGCCTCTCTCTCTAACTCTCTCACTGTCTGCCTCTCTCTCTAACTCTCTCACTGTCTGCCTCTCTCTCTAACTCTCTCACTGTCTGCCTCTCTCTCTCACTCTCTCACTGTCTGCCTCTCTCACTCTCTCACGGTCTGCCTCTCTCTCTCACTCTCTCACTGATGGACTCTCTCACTCTCTCACTGACTGACTCTCTCTCTCACTGACTGACTCTCTCTCTCTCTCTCTCTCTCACTGACTCTCTCTCACTGACTGACTCTCTCTCACTGACTGACTCTCTCTCACTGACTGACTCTCTCACTGACTGACTCTCTCACTGACTGACTCTCTCACTGACTGACTCTCTCACTGACTGACTCTCTCGCTAACTGACTGACTCTCTCGCTAACTGACTGACTCTCTCGCTAACTGACTGACTCTCTCGCTAACTGACTGACTCTCTCGCTAACTGACTGACTAACTGACGGACTCTCTCAATCTCTCTCTCACTGACTGACTGACTCTCAATCTCTCACTGACTGACTCTCACTCTCTCTCGCTGACTGACTCTCTCACTGACTGACTGACTCTCACTGACTCTGACTCCCTCTCTCACTGACTGAATCTCTCACTGACTGACTCTCTCACTGACTGACTCTCTCACTGACTGACTCTCTCACTGACTGACTCTCTCACTGACTTACTCTCTCACTGACGGACTCTCACTCTCTCACTGACGGACTCTCTCACTGACGGACTCTCTCACTCTCTCACTGACGGACTCTCTCACTCTCTCACCGACGGACTCTCTCACTCTCTCACTGATGGACTCTCTCACTCTCTCACTGACTGACTCTCTCTCTCTCACTGACTGACTCTCTCTCTCTCACTGACTGACTCTCTCTCACTGACTGACTCTCTCTCACTGACTGACTCTCTCACTGACTGACTCTCTCGCTAACTGACTGACTCTCTCGCTAACTGACTGACTGACTCTCTCACTGACTGGCTCACTCTCTCAATCTCTCTCTCACTGACTGACTGACTCTCAATCTCTCACTGACTGACTCTCACTCTCTCTCGCTGACTGACTCTCACTGACTCTCTCACTGACTGACTCTCTCACTACCTGACTCTCTCACTGACTGACTCTCTCACTGACGGACTCTCTCACTCTCTCACTGACTGACTCTCTCTCACTGACTGACTCTCTCACTCTCTCTCACTGACTGACTCTCTCTCTCTCACTGACTGACTGACTCTCTCTCACTGACTGACTCTCTCTCACTGACTGACTCTCTCACTCTCACTGACTGACTGACTCTCTCACTCTCTCACTGACTCACTCACTCTCTCTCACTGACTCACTCACTCTCTCTCACTGACTCACTCACTCTCTCTCACTGACTCACTCACTCTCTCTCACTGACTCACTCTCTCTCACTGACTCACTCACTGACTCTCTCACTGACTCTCTCACTGACTCTCTCACTGACTCTCTCACTGCCTCTCTCTCACTCTCACTGTCTGCCTCTCTCTCACTCTCACTGTCTGCCTCTCTCTCTCTCACTCTCACTGTCTGCCTCTCTCTCTCACTGTCTGCCTCTCTCTCTCTCTCTCTCTCTCACTGTCTGCCTCTCTCTCTCTCTCTCTCACTGTCTGCCTCTCTCTCACTCTCTCACTGTCTGCCTCTCTCTCACTCTCTCACTGTCTGCCTCTCTCTCACTCTCTCACTGTCTGCCTCTCTCTCACTCTCTCACTGTCTGCCTCTCTCTCACTCTCTCACTGTCTGCCTCTCTCTCACTCTCTCACTGTCTGCCTCTCTCTCTCACCCTCTCACTGTCTGCCTCTCTCACTGTCTGCCTCTCTCTCTCACTCTCTCACTGTCTGCCTCTCTCTCTCACTCTCTCACTGTCTGCCTCTCTCTCTAACTCTCTCACTGTCTGCCTCTCTCTAACTCTCTCACTGTCTGCCTCTCTCTCTCACTCTCTCACTGTCTGCCTCTCTCACTCTCTCACTGTCTGCCTCTCTCTCTCACTCTCTGCCTCTCTCTCTCACTCTCTCACTGTCTGCCTCTCTCACTCTCACTGTCTGCCTCTCTCTCTCACTCTCTCACTGTCTGCCTCTCTCTCTCACTGTCTGCCTCTCTCTCTCACTGTCTGCCTCACTCTCTCACTGTCCGCCTCTCTCACTCTCTCACTGTCCGCCTCTCTCACTCTCTCACTGTCCGACTCTCTCTCTCTCTCTCTCTCACTGACTGACTTTCTCACTCTCTCACTGACTAACTGACTCTCTCTCTCACTGACTAACTAACTAACTGACTCTCTGACTGACTAACTAACTGACTGACTCTCTCACTGACTGTTATACAGGTACTACTTCCCAACCTTCACCCTCCTGTTATTTATGCCCCCCCATAACAAAAAAAATCATAACAAGCAACCATTGGGACAGGCAGAAGTTGCCAGCATTGAAAGGACAAAACAAAACTCAAGACATTATTTATTGTTAATACTTTTTTAATATGGTCGCTCTTGGTCATATATAAGGTAACAAAAATTCTGACACTTCTTTATTATAACTTTTCAGCATGCTGCAGACTTCTGTACAGCACAGCTTAAAGACATAGGCAAAGTCAATATCTCTGGCTAAACACTTATAAGGTCCCAAAGGCGAGACCTATTGGCTATGCCAATGCTTGTTATTATATGTAAAGCCCCAACTTAACACAGAGAGCAGCAAACAATCAACTCTCTCTCCAGTGCCGTACACACGTACCATGCCCACATTCTAACATGACATCATAATACCATTTGGCAAGTACGACGTGGTACAGTTAAGGAAAAGCACAACGGACAAATAAACAGTAGCACATGTTATAATTTACATCACAACACATCCCCCTTCTGTAAATGTACCCCTTTGCGTCAATAACAATATAAAATAAACTCAACATGAGGTATAATTCAAACAGAATTGTAAAACAAAATATATATGTGACCCTGTATAAAACGTTCTTAATATTTACACACATATTCCTTGCACCTTATGGGCTCTGTGATTCTTCTTCCCAGTCTTCCTAATCTCATATTAGTTCCATGAATCTGATTGGAAATTCGATTACTATCCTTTTGCTAACCATCCACACAAACTCCTTCACCATCATTTCTTGCATTCAGCTCTTGTCCATTGTTTTCATTTCAGTAGTCATGGAATTATCCTGTTCCATAACCACTCTATCATATTCAAACCACTCTGTGCTACTGCTTTCATGTTTTCCTTTCCCTTACATTTAGAAATTCGACTCGCATGCCATACTTTTCCGTTACTCAACAAAGCAGAATTGCAATACATTTGTATTACCTTTTAAAGGTTGTAAAAATCTTCCTTCTCCTTTCCTGTATACACCTAGTTTCCTCACTCTCACCCAATTACTTTCATGCAATATTACTTTTTTTTTTACAATTGTTCGTCCGGTCATCATAATCCTTGCTTTTCTTCTGAGCTTCTGTCAAATCCTTTTACCACTTTGGGTGTCCATTTATTCATTCTAGTCTTGGATATATAACCTGAATTTTCTTTCATGACAGGACTATGTCCTCTCATAATCTCAAAAGGACTATACCCAGTAGAACCACATGGTGTAATACGATAGGCCCATACAGTGCGTCACACTTCCTTTGTCCATGACAAATTAGCACCTTTAGTAAGTTGTATTGTGTTTTTCAACACCCTGTTAAAAGGCTCAACAGCACCATTACCAGCAGGATGATATAGGGAAGTGGTTTTGTGTTCCACTCAATTTCTTTTCAAGTATGTTTTAAAAACCTCCAAAATAAATTGTGGCTCATTGTCAGTAGTGATCCCTTTAGGTAGCCCTTCCCTCAAAAACACTTAATCTAGAAAATTCACCACTGTCTGCGCCTCAAATTTCGCAACCACTTCAATATCTGGCCATTTAGCACAATGGTCAATCAATACTATTATGTATTTGGCCTCATTATCACTCTGAATGGGTCCTAAAATATCTAATCCTAATCTTTGCCATGGCATGGCTGGCTCCTGGTTGGACACAAAGGAGGTTTGTATGGAAATAAGGTTTTTTCCTATTTATTACATATTTTGCAGTCTCTAACCTTCCTTTCAATGGCTTCGTCTAACGCAGGCCACAGGTACACATTTTTGGTTCTGCCTAAATGTCCCTCATGACACAAAGTCAACAATTTTTCCTTCAAACTTTCTAGAGGAACAACCCTTCCATTTCGCATAAGCTTACCCTCCTCAACTGAGAGTTCTTGTCTTATTCCCCAAAATGCACGTAAACCATCTTCCAGATATTTCTTAGTAGGCCAACCCTTACTCATCCATACTAATATTTTCTGTAAGGTTCCATCCAATTCCGTAGTTGTTTTTCATTTATTTTCTTGAATGCTACAGAACTCATCTTTTATATCAGTCACACAACATTACTCAAACTCGTCCTCTCGTACTACCTTGATGGGAAGTGGTAATCTGCTCAGCCAGTCTGCAATTTTGTTCTTAACTCCGGGCTCATAACATACCTCGTAATTATAATCCAGTAACTTTACATACATGCGTGCCAATCTGGGGGAAGCTTTCACCATTCCTTTAGTGGTAAAAACTTTGGTCAAAGGTTTATGATCACTGCAAAGAGCGATTCTTGAACCCCAAACATATGCTCTAAAATGCTCCAACCCCCCACACACATGCCAGTGCCTCCTTTTCAATCAGAGTATTTTTCCTCTGTGGGGGACTGTGAGGTGATGCAAATGCAATGGCACATTCTCTCCCATTAGTGTCTATTTGTGTCAGGACCAATCCTAGCCCTTTAGAACTTGCATCTGTAGTTAACACACATTTCAAATCTGGGTCATAACCCTGCAATGCAGGCTCATTGCATATGTCATTTTTGATAACTTGAAGACCTCTGGCATTCCTCCGACCAATTAAATTCACATTTGTTTTTTAGCAGATTCCTCAGGGGAAATGTTTTACTTGAAAAGTTCATTGCATACTTTAAATAATATTCCACAATGCCTAAACAAGCTCTTACTTCATCTTTAACAGGCGCATGTGCTTTTTTTAGTGCTTCCGCTAACCTTTTCTTAGGTTCTACTCCCTTCCAACTAATCTCATGTCTGAGATATATATATAAAAAAAGAAAATATCAAATTTGCACTTTGCATATTCTGCAGTCCAACCATGATCCTGTAATACCCCCAGCACTTCTCTACGATTATAATCATGTTCCTTCCCAGTTTTTCCCATCACCAGAATATCATCTTGGAAAAAAACAACATCACTAACTTCTTTTAAAAGTTGGGACATCAGCCTCTGGAACATTGCAGCAGCGGATGCTAGGCCAAAAGGTACCCTTATAAACTGAAACCCCCCCAAACAGGGTGACGAAAGCTGTCAGTCTACGACAATCTGGATGCAAGGGTACCTAGTGGTGTGCTGCAGCTAAATCTAATGTTGTGAACCATTTCATGCCCTTACTAATTGTTAACATTTCAGCAATTTTTGGAAGTGGAAATTGATCTACTAGAATGTTCCTGTTTAAATCTCTTAAATCTACACATAACCAAAGTTTTCTGTTGGCATGTCTAGCAACCACCATCTGTGAAACCCAATCAGAAGATTATATTGCTTTTATAATACCAGGTTCCAGCAACTTGTCCAACTCCTTGGAAACTTAATCTCTAATAGCCTAAGGTATGTTACGGGCCTTATGTATACACAGTACAGCATTATCTTTTCATTTTATCATGTGTTGAAACCCCTTGAGTTTCCCAGTGCTTTCTGAAAAAACCCCAGGAAATTATTTCCAAATATTTGTGCCATTTTCCAATTCTTCATGTATCACCATAACCGGATCTGGATTGTTGGGGTTAAGGATAATATCTAGTTCACTCTGATCCCACCATCCTAAAACCGAGGGTCTTGTTTTAGCAACGTAAAGTTTGCATTGTGCCTCTCTGTTTTCAAACTCAAACAATAACTTTGTATATCCTAACACTTCAATGGGTTCTCCTGTAAAGCTTTTGGGAGAAATTTCTGGTGATTCAAGTTTACCACCCACCACGGGTACAAATTGTTTCCTCCATACCCCTTCATTTGTCAATGTATATGGTGACCCAGAGTCTGCAGTAATGTTAGTGAGCACACCTCCAATTTTAACTTCACACCTAGGTTTCTTGCGACTTTCTCCTAGTACCTCTAAAACATCTGGGGAACTGTCTATACTTAAAACACATATATTAACATCACCTTCTGAGTCCCGCGACTCTGACTCTTCCTCTAAAACTTTTACAGAAGCTTATCTACTACTTTTTTTTTCTGCATACTTTCTGGAAATGCCCTATCGCTCCATTAGCAGAACAATCCTGATTACATGTCGGACACTTTCTGTCATTAGCCAAGTGGCCACTAAACCCACATCTGTAACATTTTATCTCTGTACTGTTGTCTAAATATTTTCTTAAAAACTGGTTTAGTTTGCACAGTTTTCTTTTCTTGTATACGGGTGGTTTTCTGACTAGACTTACATACTTTGCTAACAGTCTTTTTTTCCACTTTAATTTCATTCTTCTTAGTATCAACTGGCACTATTTTGGCACAACGTCCAGCTAGTTTAGCACCTTTTACCATATCTATCACTTCTTGTAACGGTGCTTCTTTCCCTTGCCCAAAGGTTGTCATGTACAGATGCATTAGCTGTATGCATTACCATTTGGTCTCTAATTAACTCGTCATGTAATGGCCCAAATCTACAAGTTAAAGCTAAAGTTTTCAATGCGGAAACATACTCCTCTACCGTCTCCTCTTTAAATTGCTTCCCGTGATAAAACTTAAATCTATCTATTCCAACACACTCAGTAGGAGCATAGTATATATCTAAATCCTCTAGAGCGTTCATAAAAACATCTCCTTGTCCTGGCTCTCTAGGTTTTTTTTACAATTTAATTGAATACTCTTAAACCCAAAGGACCTAAAGAATGCAATAAAATCTTCTTTTTCTTTTCTGGAGTGAAATCATCCTCCTCATCTAGGGTAGAGATATAGTTTAAAAAATATTCTCTTCATTTTTGCCATTTTAATGAATTTTCTCCTGTGGTAGGTGCAAACGGCTGTGGACCTCACTGTGTAAGGGGGCAGGGCCTTGAAGGAGGCGGGGCCTCATGACGAGAAGTAACTATGAGGCACGTTTGAACCCCGCCCCCAAACCCCTCCCCTAATAAAAAAAAAGCTTGCTGGTGCCGATGTCTTGGGGTGTTTTCAAACCACTTAATGGACGTTGGCGGTTCTAAGCATCGGAAAACAAGCTGGAAAACCACTATTTACAGTGGTTTTCAGCTTGTTTTCCCTGCCACTGTGTGATATCGGCTCCTCACCGGGAGACAGTCTGATGGGAGCCGATATCGTGTGTCACACGATGGCCCGTGTGAGTTGGCAGGTATGAGTGTTCATGTATTTTGAAAATATGGCCCAAAGTTGTGTACTTGATTCTGACTCCAGACCACTTGAACTTTGTGCTTGTAGAACCCTGTTGTTGAGGCCAGGTATTGGTGGCATGGAGGCCCGCCTGCCAGCCTGTCACAAGCCGTTCAGAGAGATGATGGGAAGATTGCCACGAGCAAGGTTCACGTTCCTGAAATGCATTTCTGAAGTTAATGTGTAGAGCGTTCTTGAGTTCTGTATGTTTAGGCCGACTATCCTATCAGGTGGCCGTTTCCCAAAACACTGAAGCTTCTGATATTTGCTTTGCCTTTTACTTTTTTACTTTTTATTTATTTATTTAAGTTCTGTTTATTAAAGCTTTTCTCATGCTTAACTTTACAAAACACGTACCACGCAGACTGAGTAGCTTTTCAAACCATATTATAATACCACCCGTACAGTTCAATGGCACCCCATACAGTGCAGCTTTCTGATTGTCCATTATCTCCGCTGTATTTCATAAGCACTGGAGGCACTTCTTCCCTTTGGCGGTCTACCAGTAAAACTGCAAAGTAATAGTAATACGTTTCCTTTGTACGATAGTAGCTCACTTGAGTCATTATTGTTGTCTTCCTGGATGAAGGCTAAGTGTAAGTGCAGTGTGTAGTACATACAGGCTAATTGGACTCTTGTTAGCTGTCTCGAAGTATGCCCAGTTTGAAACATTTTTACAATTTACCATGAGCCGGCTGTTTACAGTTTTTAGGTCTCGCCTGAGCCAGCGCATGCGCTGCTCTGGCAAGACATTTTGTGAGTGGGCTTTAAAAAGCCGACCACAGCTTTTTGGGTGGCATAGAGCGTGCGGTTACGCGCACAGTAACGAGCAGAGGCGCCATCTGGCTTTCCTCTCTCGTCATGGTGCGCGCACATCGCTCACCACTCGCCAGACGTGACGCTGCAGCTGCTTTCACTTTCGCGCGCTAGAAGGGATGGCAACAGCGCGCGATCGCGATCTTGATCACTTTCACGGCTGCATCACTTTCACGGCCGCGCGGCCAATGCTTGTTATTTATTTCATTTACATTTGTTCACTTTTTAGGACGGCATAGCAGCTGCAATTTGCTACTGGGACCACTCAGTTCTGCATAGGTACTTTTGTGCAAATTGTATGCTCTTTCCTATAATTTACCGCTGCAAAACCGGAGTGCACTATCTGGGAACAGTAAATTAAATAAAATCGCTGTTGAGGTATGATGTATGTGTGGTGCCACATGTGTGCATATCTCATGCTGCCGTAGTGTTATAATGCATAGGCATGAATACACGATGAGACATGCACGCTTATGTCATTGCTCTTATTTTTTTTTTTTTTTGGTGATGCCGAATAGAATTAACAAAATCAATAACCATTTTTTTCTTTTTGCTAGTGCTAACCAGCATCAGTATAAAGCGTTGGCCTCCCCTAGAGGAAACAAACATTGGCAAAATCTGCCACTCGTTTTTAAAAGGCGATTGGCCTTGTCAGTGCTTCTTGTCCTATGTTAACATGCTTTGCAACTACTTACATAAGACATGGTGGCAATGGTCTTGATCATTGATTACTGCGTGTATTGTACTTGTCTTGTGTGCCTCTTTGTAATCCAGTTCTTAAGGTCTGTACTTCTCCTAGTGATATTGTGAGGACATTGTTTTGTGTCTCATTTTCTCAGCCGTCCTTCAGAAATCCCGTGTGTAAGGTACAGAATTTATACAGAGGTATAGAAAGTACATGGAAGATATGTTTTCACAATTTTATTGCACCTTTTCTGGTGCTTTTTAAGGTTTCTGTAATCCTGAAAGATTTGCTGAGTAAAAATGTTTGCATGAATTATTATTGCATTTTTTATTTATGGTTTAAATAAACAAATATACATAATGCAATCGATTAAAAAACAACAGACTATTCACATGGCAGTATACAAAAACACCTTCATAGACTTTATACGTCTAATAATAACAATTTCTGAACAGAAATAATGAACTGCATAACATTTTCACTCCCAGTAAGTAATATCAACACGTTCGATTAAAATGGACCAGTTCTAGAATTGCTAATACTCTGAAGCGTTACACATTCAAATAATTCAAAAAAAGCATCGTCAAGTGCCTCGAGTGGCGCCAAAGCATGTGCTGACTTCAGTGTGACGTTGCAATATTAGGACACCTAAGGATGTATTTCTTTTCTTCCTCTGCTCCACGCTTCCAGCTGTTCCCAGCAGGAGCAGGCTGGCAGGTGCCTTGGCGAGAGTCTGCAGGCCGGCTCTCGCTGTTTGGTGATCATTTTTAAAGTGAAAATAAAGAAACACGTGTGTTTCACAAACGCTTCAGATGGCCACTTCAGATGTCTCTCGGTCTTGGCAGCGGCTTGGCCCTCACGTGCTTGCTAAGTGTGAGCAGAGCGGCGCCCGCGTGTCAGCGCTCCTCCCCCCCCTTGCATTTCTCTACACTCTAATGACATTTGGCAGGCTGTGCTGTGTTATGCTCGGCTGGTTTTATCGTTGCCTGCTCCCAGTGGGGGAACCGTTGACACTGCTCCCGCTTTCCAATTGATATCTATTTTCAACAATATTGTTTTCTATTAGATTTTCTGTGCAGGTTTTTTCCCGTCTCTAGAAGAAAAAAAATGTTTAGTCGCATGAACTCGAGACTTCAAATCAACAAACGCGAAAATAACCAAAGTATTCGTGCGTTCGTATAAAATTATATTTAATTCCCCCTTCTGTACGTGTACGTGCCATGCAATGAGATGCATATTAAAGATTTCCTTATTGACAGTTGTTACAACACTTGGCGATCGTGTCGGCCCTGCTTCTGCTATTCAATTTGCATGAGCGTCTCCGCAATACATATGCTTCGTCGTACCAAATTAATGGAATTGGATGTCAAAGAAAGAACATTGGGTGCTGTGTAAACAAGCATTGGCATTGCCAATAGGTCTCGCCTTTGGGACCCTATAAGTGTTTAGCCATGCAACAGTTGATGTTGTTGCACCAAGGTCATTGTGCTGGATAACTTAACACTTATAAGGTCCCAAAGGCGAGACCTATTGGCTATGCCAATGCTTGTTGTTTTTAGTGGTGGGTAGCACTATTCCCCGGGCAGTTACAGCAGTACCTGCTTGTATGGGTAATCTCTATTTGAATT
Source organism: Calotriton arnoldi (assembly GCA_963921515.1). Lineage (NCBI taxonomy): Eukaryota > Metazoa > Chordata > Amphibia > Caudata > Salamandridae > Calotriton > Calotriton arnoldi. The sequence continues at coordinate 54,780 of CAWUFW010023707.1, read as the reverse complement.
ACACTAACCCCACCCCTCCCTGAACTGACCTATTTAAGCAATTTTGACCAAGACCTGAACTGGGATGAAAGCCGATTTCCGATGGCTAGCTCACCAGAGGATGTATAATACCTTTAATGTTGTGGTGAAATGTCACTGTTCATGTTTGCGTTTATAAATTTATAATCAGTGGCCTACGGTAGTGCTTAATTTTTAAAATAAATAATTGAGTGCTAGGTCACCTTTTTTTTTTTTTCGGGAGGTTACTAACACTGCTAACCCCATCCACTTTCACCACTGGTGCCAGCCCATCGTCTGCACAAGTACAAGACTGCCTTGAGTGCCGGGCTGCTTATGGCAGAAAGTGTGGGCTAGCGTGCAGTGCTTCCTGCCTCCAGTGCTGGCTGGTAATCATTTAAACTGGTAGGGTTTAATGCCTTTCCTGAATTGCAAAAAGTGGGTGAAAAGAGCAAGCCCAACCATCTCGGAGGTTTCAGGGGAATTTTCTAAAATACCATAGGCTCTGGAAATGTACTTGTGAAATATTCCAGTGCTTTCTTGATATACCCTCTAAACCGGACCCTCCTCAGGAGTGTTACAGGTTAATTTTCCCTATGATAATTTTGCATAAGTTACAAAAGTTCATTTGGAATTCCCTAGATAATGCTTCAAACAAAGGTATGGGGCAGCAAATGTATTTCCATAAGATATCTAGTTCCAGGAGAAAATAATTTTAAATAGAAGGCAACCACAACTATGAATATAATGACATTTATTCAAGTATTCAGTAAATTTTTTGAAAGTCAATAATAAAATGTCAGTGGCACACAACAGCATTGCTACAGTGCAAACGAGTGATGGCACAGTGCTCTTGAACAGTACAAGTAAAGAGAGTTTCAGAAATATCATTTCGAAGGCAGAATTCTGGCTTTGGGTCTTTAGAGGCAAGACAAAAGCATATATATATATTGGCAGCTTATTGAATGCCTGAAGGACCTAATCTTTTAGAGGAAATATAGTCCAGCGAAAAAGTCTGGTTAGTCGACGTACTTTTGGACCCCTTAAGGGTCTTAATCAGAACAAAGGGGACAGAGCCATTAGGCTGTAGCACCCTGTAGGAAGAATAAGTACAGAGTAAAATAAGGTATTGGACCCACAAAGATGCCCAAACTGGGAAAATACAGAGTATAAAACAACTTACCAACAAGACAAAAACATTGGATTGTGCCATATTAGTTAATTGCTAGGAAGAAAACATGATTAAAGTGATTAAAGAATACCTGACATAGGGGGGCGTGGCCAGCAACATGGCCGAGTAGCCGCGTTCACCGGAGGCTCCACGGGCCTGTGGATAATCCTGCACTATATCTTGCCTTCCAACTGTCATCCGACTTAGAAACTTACATCCATGGTAAACTGGAAGTTCCCTGGAGATGGCGGAGCTGGCGGTGCACCTGACTGCACACCAGAAACCCCAAAGGTGAGCGGGATCGGTGCCGGGACGGAGGCCAACCACCCAAAATGGTGGCGCCCGGATACTGAGCCTGCCCGCAAGTCAGAGGGGAGCAGGTGAGGACAGAACCGAGCAGCAGCTCCTGCGAAGTCGGTGGGGACCCGGAGCTGAACACTCCGTCCACCTGGTTCGCTTTCCTTCCATCCCCAGTTCTAATCCGCGGCCACACCGGAGAGGCGGTGGGCGACGTGAGGCCTGCATGGAGCCGCGCAGGCGACAGGGGCTGCGCCGCTAGATGTAGTCCTGGGGACGGAGGCCTGCCGGCGGCCTCCAGTGAGCAGTGCATGCGATAGGAGCTGCGCTGATGGAGATAGCCCGGGAGGGAAAACTGCAGCCGGAGACTCCCACTGAACCATGCAGTCAATAGGGGCAGCGCGGCCCACAGCAGGCCCAGAGAGTAGGCGGGGACACGGCTGGCTCACCGCCCCAGAGAGTGGGCCTGGTGGAGGCCGACTGGGACGGTGTCGTCTTGCTGGCGGTGGGCAGCCTGCTCCGAGTTGGATTCTCTCTGACCTTGCTGGGCCCCGCGTCAAGAGACACAGTGCAAACACCCCAGGGTCGGGCTGCAACAGCCACCACGTGCCGCTGAGTGCAAGTCCAGATCCTGGTTGCGGGAGGACGCCGACGGCTGCCCCGAGGGAAGTGACTCTCGCCATTTGAGAGGCTTTGGAATCCCCCATCCCCCATCACCCCCTCACACAATAGAAAAGCCTAGGAGAGTGAGACTGGTGCGTCCAGAGAGACGACGGTGGGGATGCCTAGAAGACTGCCTTTGATGCATGTGCGAGGTGACGCCTTGTCCAACCGGGCCGGCTTTGGGGCTCTGGCTAATACACTCCGCAGGAAGATATAGAGGTAAGCCCCCGCAGGGCGAAAACCAGACCATGTCGCAAAGAGCCCCCCCCCCCTTACCCCTACACCATATTGTTGCTGGACCCCCTCAGAGACCCATGGGGCGGCAATTGCGCCACCGGATGGCAGTGTTAATCCGATATATATAAGAACCGGTGGCACGGACAACATCTCAATAGGTGCAGTGAAAGGGGCACTTTGGGAGCTCCTAGTGGCCCTTTGAGAGAACCAACGTCACCCACGGGACAGTGGCCCTCTTTGGGGCAATACAGCACATGGACCCCTGGTGCTGGGTGTGACTGCCATTGGAAGAGATGCCTACCTGGGATACCTGATGTGAGAAGTTGGCCTGGCATATGCTGTCCACTAATTATAGTGGGCACCTTGCACCAGTCCAAATCGACTCTTATGGTAGGTAGGTTAAAGACAACCTTATTGAAAGCTATCCTAGTGGTAGCTGTGGAGAGCAGCCTTCAGGCTAAGTCTTGAAGGAATGTAAAGCAGCTTGTTTTACCAGTCTATAATCTCTTGAGTGACCAAATGAAAGAGCACCACACCAGGTATATATTCAAAATATATGTATTTATTACTAAACACACCCCTCTAGTCTCTTTATGAGGCTAGAGTTCGAAGTACATAGGTTATAAGATCTTAAGTCACAGTAATAGCACAAATACACGTTTGGGCCCTAGGGGCGTACCAAACCATATACCAATAAAGTGGTATGCGAACCACGACTGAACTAGACACTAGGCCTAGAGCCTCTAGAAGTGCTTGGACCACAAGGAACCACCCAAGGTAGTGACACAGGGGACCCACGGGAGACGCGTGCAGTGTAAATACACAACCGCGATACGCCGTTAACTTCTATGGAGAAAGTCGGGATCGGGAAAATAGAGGAAAGGGACACTTAAAAGAGGACTAGGACAAAACCCTTTGAGATCTAGGACTTTGAAGAGTCTCTACCCACTGGAGCACCGGAGTACTCGTGTTACCTCACCCAGGGAAGCCGGGTGCATAGGTGCCTTTCGGGGTCGGGTTTCGTCGTCGTTTCGTATGGCGATCCGCTGCAAAGTGCTGCTGGCGACCAGGAGAAAAGTGTCCGGGTGGATCCAAGAGTGGATCGGAGTTCTGAAGAACCTGAAAGCAGAGGGGACAGAGTCTGGGTCACTAGCCAGTGACCAGGGAGGCGATGGACAGATGCCCACCGATGTCGAGTGCTTCAGGTTCGTTGACGGTCGTCTTGACTCTTCAGCCACGAGGTCCGGGAGGCGTTGTCGGCGACCAGGAGCAGGATTCGGGCTGTTGCTCGATGTCTGTCGAGTGTAGAGGTGTCGGCGACCAGATTGGACCCAACAAGCCTTGGCAACGGCAAGTCTCGAGTAAGATGTAGATCGTCGATGATGCAGACCAACAAGGTCTGGGGAACTCACCCAGCGAGGGTAAGTGAGGGCAGGCCTGGAGCAACCAGACTGCCAAGTAAAGAAAAGATTGGCCTTCGTTAAGGGCTACTAGCCAGCGGGCTAGCGACCGCGAAGGAGCCTCGTGACGCCGCACGTGGAGCTGGCTTACAGGACACTCGTGGGCCAGTGATCTTCGGTGCAGGTGGTGCTGGAGGCTAGGGCTACTCGGAGCCCAAAGCACGACTTCTTGGGAGACCCAGAAGATGGTGCACTTGCAAGTGTGCTCGGTGTCCAGGGGTCACGGTCTCAAGTCACCCACGATAGCCACGGGCCTCAGCTTTGCTGGGGACTCAGGGTAGCCTCGGGGAAGTCTGAGAATCCACCTCTGGTGATGCGATGACTTCGGCGTCCGACGGGAGCTTCAGTGATGCGAACCGGACAGATGCTTCTTTGGTGCCTGCCAAGCAGGGGAGTCACTCCTTGACCCCAAGGGAGATTCTTCAGTCCTCTAATCGTGAGTAGAGCGTCGAAGGTCCAGGATTCAGTTTCAGAGTTTCGTCCAGGTATAATCTAAAGTCCTAAGGACTGGGTTCCTACCTTTATTCTAAAAATAGGGGATGGACTACTCTGTGGCCCCACCTATGGGTGGGTCAGGGCAGAGGGGTGGCTACACCCCTTTCCTTTTGTCCAGTTCGCGCCAAAGCAGGGGCTGCAAGCCCCTGATCCGGTTTGAACTGGGGTATGCACAGGGACACCAAGTGTGCCCCCAGTGCAGGACTTCAAAGCACCCGAAAGTGCTCCCGCCCAGCCCCAATACACATTGTCCTGTCTGGGGAGGTGGTCACACCTCCCTGGGACAGGAAACCTATTGTCCAGGCCTCCCCTGCCGGAGTTTCGTCCAGCAGCAGGAGGCCAGACTCGTGTCTGTGGCAGCAGCATCCATTTTGTGATGCCAGGGCTCTGGAAAGAAGTTACCGGACTCGTCAGAGTTAACATGCCTTTCCCTCTAGAAGGGTGGAATGCTACCCCCGCCGCCAGGATTGGCGGGGGGTAGTATTCCAAGATGTTTGACACCAAACACGACATGTTTAGGTGCAGCCATTCCATAGTTAGCATTTTACCGCGAGGATATAATGTGTTTAAGAGTATATGGTCAGGCTGCACTACAAACAGCATCAGAGATGGTCTCCGAACGCTGCAGAGGGGCCCTGCTCATGCAGGGGCACCCTCTCACATAGGAACCATGCACTCTGCCTTTAGGATTGATAAGGCCTGCCTTAGGAGTGACTTATAGGTTTATATGTGTGTATGCATTTAGTGATATAGGTAACCTATACCACAGTAAGGGGTGCATGCACCACCTTACCCAGGCTGCAGTAGCAGACCTGTGGTGTCAGGATGGCCTTCCAGGGGTGGCATAATACATGCTGCAGCCCCTGGCAGGCCTCTGAGGTACCTATGCCCTTGGTACATAGTATACCATATACTAGGGACTTACAAGGGCACTCCAGATCCCAATCAGTGATGTGCCTAAGGCACATGGAGACCCTTTAAAGAGGAAACAGCTAGGCTGGGGTTCTGAATAGCAGGGCCCCAGCCAGACTAATGTCGAAAACCAGTGAAGCATCAGCAAAAAGTGGGGGTACCCAGGTGAAGCAGATCCTACTCTCCTACACAACCCCCCCCCAAACGTAGGGACATTAAACTAACCTTGCCCAGTTAAGTCTTCATGTTCTAAGTGGAAATACCTAGAGAGTCCATCTGCATTCGCATGGTTACTCCCAGGCCTATGTTCCACTGTAAAGTCCATCCCCTGTAGGGAAATGGACCACCTAAGCAGTTTGGGGTTTTCACCCTTCATTTGTTTTAGCCATAAGAGGGGCTTATGGTCTGTCTGAACCAGGAAGTGTGTACCAAACAAGTATGGCCTCAACTTCTTCAGAGCCCAGACCACAGCAAAGGCCTCCCTCTCTATGGCTGACCAACGTTTTTCTCTAGGGGTCAGCCTTCTGCTAATAAAAGCTACTGGCTGATCCTGACCTTCTTCATTCAATTGTGACAGTACAGCCCCTACCCCCAATTCAGATGCATCTGTTTGAACAATGAACTTCTTGGAGTAATCAGGACTCTGCAGAATTGGAGCAGTGCACATGGCCTGCTTGAGGTCATCAAATGCCTTTGACAGCTAGCTGTCCACTGAACCTTTTGGGCATTTTCTTAGAAGTTAAGTCATTCAAGGGTGTCACTATTGATCCATACCCTTTGACAAATCTCCTATAGTACCCAGTCAGGCCTAAGAAGGCTCTCACCTGAGTCTGGGTAGTGGGAGCAGTCCAGTCCATGATGGTCTGGATCTTGCTCTGCAAAGGCTGAACCTGGCCTCCACCCACAAGGTGGCCCAGGTACACAACCTGGCTCTGCCCTATCTGGCACTTAGTGGCCTTGATAGTCAGGCCTGCCTTTGCAGGGCCTGTAAAACATTCCTGAGGTGGACCAGGTGATCCTCCCAGGTGGAACTAAAGACAGCAATATCATCTAGATAAGCTGCACTATAGGCTTCCAGTCCTGTGAGAACTGTGTTCACCAACCTCTGGAAAGTGGCAGGTGCATTTTTCAGACCAAAGGGCATTACCACAAATTGATAATGCCCACTAGGGGTTAAAAATGCTGTTTTGGGCTTTGCAGTATCAGCTAGTCTGATCTGCCAGTAGCCAGCTGTTAGGTCAAATGTGCTGAGATATTTGGCAGAGGCCAAAGTATCTATGAGCTCATCTGCCCTGGGTATTGGATGGGCATCAGTCCTAGTGACTGCATTGAGACCCCTGTAGTCTACACAAAACCTCATCTCTCTTTTTCCACCACTTTTGTGAGGTTTCGGGACTAGGACTACTGGACTAGCCCAAGGGCTATCTGAGGGCTCAATTACTCCCAATTCCAACATTTTCTGGACTTCAGTCCTGATACAGTCCCTGACATGGTCAGGTTGCCTATAAATCTTGTTTTTAATAGGCAGACTGTCCCCAGTGTCCACTTCATGAGTGCACCAGGTGGTCTGACTGGGTGTCAGTGAAAACATATGTCTAAACTGATTGAGGACTTGCCTGCATTCAGTTTGTTGCTGGGTAGTGAGGCTGCCTGCCAAGGCTACACCATCAACTGACCCATCGTCAGGGTTCTGTGAGAGCAGGTCAGGGAGTGGGTCACTCTCTTCCTCCTGCCCTTCATCAGTAGCCATGAGCAAGCCCATGTCTGCCCTGTCCACATATGGCTTTAGTCTGTTGACATGGAGAACCCTTTGGGGACTCCTGGGTGTTCCCAGGTCCACTAAGTAAGTGACCTCACCCTTCTGCTCAACAATAGTGTGGGGTCCACTCCATTTGTCTTGGAGAGCTGCTGGGGCCACTGGCTCCAACACCCACACCTTCTGTCCTGGCTGGTAAACAGTCAGAACAGCCTTTTGGTCATGCCAGGCCTTCTGAAGTTCCTGGCTAGCCTCAAGGTTTTTGGTTGCCTTTTTCATGTACTCAGCCATCCTGGAGCGGAGACCAAGTACATAGTCCACTATATCTTGCTTTGGGGGCTTGAGAGGTAACTCCCATCCTTCCTTCACCAAGCACAGTGGACCCCTCACAGGGTGGCCAAACAGAAGTTCAAAAGGGCTGTAACCAACCCCTTCTGAGGCACCTCCCTATATGCGAATAAAAGGCAGGGCAAGAGTATGTCCCATCTACGCCTAAGCTTTTCTGGGAGCCCTTTAATCATGCCCTTCAAGGTTTTGTTGAATCTCTCAACTAAACCATTGCATTGTGGGTGATAGGGTGTGGTGAACTTATAAGTAACTCCACACTCCTTCCACATTGCTTTTAAGTACCCAGACATGAAGTTAGCACCCCTGTCTGATACTACCTCCTTAGGAAAGCCCACTCTTGAGAAGATTCCCAGGAGGGCCCTTGCCACCACAGGTGCTGTAGTGGTCCTGAGGGGAATAGCTTCTGGGTACCTGGTGGCATGATCCACTACCACCAGGATAAACCTGTGCCCAGAGGCTGTTTGGGGATCCATGGGACCAACAATGTCAATCCCTACCCTCTCAAAGGGCACCCCCACCACAGGTAGTGGTATCAGGGGGCCTTTGTAGTGCCACCTGCTTTGCCACTGGCTTGGCAGGTTACACAGGAGCGACAAAACTCCTTACTGTCTTCAGACATGTGGGGCCAGTGAAAGTGAGGGACAATTCTGTCCCAAGTCTTGTTCTGGCCCAGGTGTCCTGCTAAGGGAATATCATGGGCTAGGGTCAATAGGGAAGCCCCTGAACTTCAAAGGTATTACCAACCTCCTGGTAGCACCAGGCTTGGGGTCTCTACTCTCTGAGTACAGGAGTCCATCATCCCAATACACTGTATGGGGACCACTAGCTTTCCCAGCAGCCTCAGCAGCAGCTTGCTGTCTGAGGGGTTCAAGGGAGGGGCAGCTCTGCTGCTCCTGGCTCAGATCTGCCCTAGAAGGTCCCCCTGTCCCCAAGAACTCAACCTGGTCAGGTTCAAGTTCCTCTGGGACAGTTCCTTCTTCAGGGCTGAGATCATCCCCCTCAAGGGACTGATCTTCCTCCTGAGCCAAGGGGGAAGGCACTGCCTTAACCCTACTACTCCTCCTCTTGGAAGGCACTTGGTCCATTCTTCCAGAATCCAAGGCCTGTTCAGTGCTAGACATTTTGGCTTGTGACCTGGTCACAGCAAACACATCTGCAGGGATCCCCAGCATTTCTGCATGGGTCCTGAGCTCCACTTCTGCCCAAGCAGAAGTCTCTAAGTCATTGCCAAGCAAACATTCGACTGGTAGGTTTGCACTTACCACAACCTTCTTAAGGCCAGTTACCCCTCCCCAGGAGAAGTTAACAACTGCCAGAGTATGGTCTGTTCTGACATTGCTAGCATTGGTCACTTGGTACATCTCACCAAGCATAACTTGCCCAGGTAGCACAAGGTCTTGTGTCACCATTGTGACACTTGCCCCTGTGTCCCTAAATGCCAAAGCCTCTCGTCCATTGATTAAAGGCTGTTGTCTGTACTTGCCCAGATTACTGGGACTCATAGAGGAGGGCACATCCATGCCTCCATCACAGACTAACACAGCCTGAGTCAGTTCTCTAACTAGGTCAGAGCCCAACTCAGTTCCCAGGGTGAACCCTACTAAACCCTTTGCTGGAGCACTTCCACCAACTGTACTAGGGGGAACAGGTGCCTTAGGGGCATTGGTGGGTGCTGGACTGGAGTCTTTGGACTTGGTGCAATCACTGGTCCAGTGGGTCTTTTGCTTACAGACCTTGCACCATGGTTTTCTTTGGCCTTTACCCTTGGTAGACTGGGAATCCCCACCAGAAGAAGATTTTTGGGGGCCTGATGAAGACTTTTGATCTTTACCCTTCTCCCCACCCTTGTCAGAGTTCTTAGCATCTTGCTTCTTGGTTTCCCCACCTTGGTTCTGTACCTTCTGCTTCACCCTGGTTCTGACCCATTTGTCTGCCTTCTTTCCCAATTCTTGGGGAGAGGTCAGATCAGAGTCAACCAGGTATTGATGCAACAGCTGATTTTGACAGTTATTAAGAATCTGCTCCCTCATCAGATTATACAATCCTGAGAAGTCACACACCTTACTGCCCATCAACCAGCCTTCCAGAGCCTTGGCAGAACAATCCACATAGTCTACCCAGTCTTGAGTCTGTGCTTTTTGGGTGTCTCTGAACTTCAACCTGTACTGTTCAGTGGTTAGGCCAAACCCATCAATAAGAGCACTCTTCAAGACCTTGTAATTGTCAGCTTCCTCCTCTCTAACAGTGAGGAGCTTGTCTCTACCTTTGTCAGCAAAGGAGAGCCACAAGATTGCTGCCCACTGCTCCTGAGGGACCTTCTGTACTTTACAGGCCCTCTCTAAAGCAGTTATCCATTTGTGGATATCATCCCCACTCTGGTAGGGAGGGACAATCTTGCTCAGGTTCCTATGGTCATAGGACCTTTCCCTGTCTCTAGGGACATGGCTGCCACCATGGGACTCTAGTCCCAACTTTCTTCTCTCTCTAAGGAGATCTAGGGATTCTCTATCTAAAGCCAATTGCTTCTTCCTGATCTCTAGTTGAGTTTCCTCATACTGGACCAGTCTCTTTCTTCTCTCATGAGAGGATTCCCTCCTGTGAGAAGAAACAGAGCTCCCTATTGAGGTGCCAGAGTGGTTAGACTCCTGAGAAGGAGACCTAGACTTTCTGAGCACACTCATAATCCTTCCTGGGGGACAAAGGTGTGGTTCTCCAGATCCTCATCTTCATCTTCCCCAGAAGGGATTGGGTTCTCCAGGTCAGGGTCATTGTCACCCTCCTGGTCAGTTTCAGAGGGGGCTGGGGGTAGTGGTACCCCTGGCCCCTTCCTCATCTGCTGGCCCACCCTCTGCTCCTACCCCTTCAGTCTCAGAGGACTTACTAAGATCATAAGCCACCAACAACTCCTGGAGGTGTTGGGTGGTGGGACTTTGGCCTGTCCTTAATTTCCTCACGTTACACAAAGCTCTCAATTCCAAGAATGGGAGTGTGTCATACTTGGAGGGTGGAAGCTCAATGGCTTCCTGCAAGGCATCTTTGGATCCTGCTTTTAAAGACATTACTAGTGTGGTGTGGTGTATGCACTACCTACTCTAGTGTGGCCTACTAAACTCTCTTGAGTTGTAGAAAGGGTTGTGCTATCCCTTAACACACAACTCTAATTTCAGTAGAACTTACTGTTCTTCTAAGCTTAAATTATATGTACCTTAGGTACCTTTAGTGGTTTTCAGTTGATCAATTCAATTGAGATTATCTTGTAAAACAATAGCAAGCTGGAATCCCACACGCTGCACACCAATGTGAGAAGTTGGCCTGGCATATGCTGTCCACTAATTATAGTGGGCACCTTGCACCAGTCCAAATCGACTCTTATGGTAGGTAGGTTAAAGACAACCTTATTGAAAGCTATCCTAGTGGTAGCTGTGGAGAGCAGCCTTCAGGCTAAGTCTTGAAGGAATGTAAAGCAGCTTGTTTTACCAGTCTATAATCTCTTGAGTGACCAAATGAAAGAGCACCACACCAGGTATATATTCAAAATATATGTATTTATTACTAAACACACCCCTCTAGTCTCTTTATGAGGCTAGAGTTCGAAGTACATAGGTTATAAGATCTTAAGTCACAGTAATAGCACAAATACACGTTTGGGCCCTAGGGGCGTACCAAACCATATACCAATAAAGTGGTATGCGAACCACGACTGAACTAGACACTAGGCCTAGAGCCTCTAGAAGTGCTTGGACCACAAGGAACCACCCAAGGTAGTGACACAGGGGACCCACGGGAGACGCGTGCAGTGTAAATACACAACCGCGATACGCCGTTAACTTCTATGGAGAAAGTCGGGATCGGGAAAATAGAGGAAAGGGACACTTAAAAGAGGACTAGGACAAAACCCTTTGAGATCTAGGACTTTGAAGAGTCTCTACCCACTGGAGCACCGGAGTACTCGTGTTACCTCACCCAGGGAAGCCGGGTGCATAGGTGCCTTTCGGGGTCGGGTTTCGTCGTCGTTTCGTATGGCGATCCGCTGCAAAGTGCTGCTGGCGACCAGGAGAAAAGTGTCCGGGTGGATCCAAGAGTGGATCGGAGTTCTGAAGAACCTGAAAGCAGAGGGGACAGAGTCTGGGTCACTAGCCAGTGACCAGGGAGGCGATGGACAGATGCCCACCGATGTCGAGTGCTTCAGGTTCGTTGACGGTCGTCTTGACTCTTCAGCCACGAGGTCCGGGAGGCGTTGTCGGCGACCAGGAGCAGGATTCGGGCTGTTGCTCGATGTCTGTCGAGTGTAGAGGTGTCGGCGACCAGATTGGACCCAACAAGCCTTGGCAACGGCAAGTCTCGAGTAAGATGTAGATCGTCGATGATGCAGACCAACAAGGTCTGGGGAACTCACCCAGCGAGGGTAAGTGAGGGCAGGCCTGGAGCAACCAGACTGCCAAGTAAAGAAAAGATTGGCCTTCGTTAAGGGCTACTAGCCAGCGGGCTAGCGACTGCGAAGGAGCCTCGTGACGCCGCACGTGGAGCTGGCTTACAGGACACTCGTGGAGTGGGGGCCAGTGATCTTCGGTGCAGGTGGTGCTGGAGGCTAGGGCTACTCGGAGCCCAAAGCACGACTTCTTGGGAGACCCAGAAGATGGTGCACTTGCAAGTGTGCTCGGTGTCCAGGGGTCACGGTCTCAAGTCACCCACGATAGCCACGGGCCTCAGCTTTGCTGGGGACTCAGGGTAGCCTCGGGGAAGTCTGAGAATCCACCTCTGGTGATGCGATGACTTCGGCGTCCGACGGGAGCTTCAGTGATGCGAACCGGACAGATGCTTCTTTGGTGCCTGCCAAGCAGGGGAGTCACTCCTTGACCCCAAGGGAGATTCTTCAGTCCTCTAATCTTGTCGTAGAGCGTCGAAGGTCCAGGATTCAGTTTCAGAGTTTCGTCCAGGTATAATCTAAAGTCCTAAGGACTGGGTTCCTACCTTTATTCTAAAAATAGGGGATGGACTACTCTGTGGCCCCACCTATGGGTGGGTCAGGGCAGAGGGGTGGCTACACCCCTTTCCCTTTGTCCAGTTCGCGCCAAAGCAGGGGCTGCAAGCCCCTAATCCGGTTTGAACTGGGGTATGCACAGGGACACCAAGTGTGCCCCCAGTGCAGGACTTCAAAGCACCCGAAAGTGCTCCCGCCCAGCCCCAATACACATTGTCCTGTCTGGGGAGGTGGTCACACCTCCCTGGGACAGGAAACCTATTGTCCAGGCCTCCCCTGCCGGAGTTTCGTCCAGCAGCAGGAGGCCAGACTCGTGTCTGTGGCAGCAGCATCCATTTTGTGATGCCAGGGCTCTGGAAAGAAGTTACCGGACTCGTCAGAGTTAACATGCCTTTCCCTCTAGAAGGGTGGAATGCTACCCCCGCCGCCAGGATTGGCGGGGGGTAGTATTCCAAGATGTTTGACACCAAACACGACATGTTTAGGTGCAGCCATTCCATAGTTAGCATTTTACCGCGAGGATATAATGCGTTTAAGAGTATATGGTCAGGCTGCACTACAAACAGCATCAGAGATGGTCTCCGAACGCTGCAGAGGGGCCCTGCTCATGCAGGGGCACCCTCTCACATAGGAACCATGCACTCTGCCTTTAGGATTGATAAGGCCTGCCTTAGGAGTGACTTATAGGTTTATATGTGTATGCATTTAGTGATATAGGTAACCTATACCACAGTAAGGGGTGCATGCACCACCTTACCCAGGCTGCAGTAGCAGACCTGTGGTGTCAGGATGGCCTTCCAGGGGTGGCATAATACATGCTGCAGCCCCTGGCAGGCCTCTGAGGTACCTATGCCCTTGGTACATAGTATACCATATACTAGGGACTTACAAGGGCACTCCAGATCCCAATCAGTGATGTGCCTAAGGCACATGGAGACCCTTTTAAAGAGGAAACAGCTAGGCTGGGGTTCTGAATAGCAGGGCCCCAGCCAGACTAATGTCGAAAACCAGTGAAGCATCAGCAAAAAGTGGGGGTACCCAGGTGAAGCAGATCCTACTCTCCTACACCTGACATCACCATTGACAGAGCTGTGACCCATGGGCCCCTGTTGACTCTCATAGACTGCCCATTTGCAGGGACTAAAGAGCCTTTTTGAGTTCTGAACCTCAAACCCCCAAGAACAACCACCCCCACACACCTGAACACTGCATAGTCATACTGGTGCGCTGGGGCCACGCCATGGCATCGAATGACACCACATCATAGTGCTTCCACAGAGGGGCATTGGGGCACAACCACCCAACATGGCCAGAGATAAGGAGCAGAGACCTCCGAAACAGGAGAAAATGGACAGTTATATGAAGGTCGGAGAGGAGGGCGAGACGCCACCCGTACTGGACAATGCAACCCTCCTGCAGGCGATACAGCCATTCTGAGAGGCACTGGAGGGGAGAATAGGCGAGGTTTGATCTGAGGTCACTGTAATACGTCAGGACATGTACAATGTATCCGAGAGGGTGACCCAGGTGGAACATCGCATATCAAAAGTGGAAGACGTATCCCACATCCTGCAAAAAAGTTACATGCCTCACAGCCTCCCTCAAAGAAGTCGCATGGAAAGTGGATGACGCGGAAAACTGAGCCCGCAGGAACAATTTGCGCTTTGTAGGATTTCCATAGGGGATTGAGGGGTCTGACGAGGGATCCTTTCTGGACAATGGGTTCAGAGACACCCTCCCAATGGCTCAGTCCTCGTCTTGTTTCGTAATCGAACGAGCTCATAGGATACCTAGTTTCAAACCACCAACTGGAGCGCCCCCACTGCATCTAATGGCCCGTTTTTTAAACTACCAAGACCGGGACCTGATAATCTGAGAGATAAAACGCATTGGAGAGGTCAGACATGCCAATGCCAAAATTATGGTCTTCCCAGACTACTCCAGCGAAGTCCAGAAACAATGGCGAACCTTCGACTCAGTCAAAGCGAAACTGCGAACTCTCCACAATCAATATATGTTGCTCTTCCCGGCAAAAACTCAAGGTAAATTTTCAAGGTAAAATCTTTTTATTCTGATGCCGGAAGAGGCATGGGCCTGAGTCGAGGAATGCCCTCTCCTGGGGCGTAGGCATGAATCAATGGGAACTGGTCCCTAACAACTGAGGGAGAGGAGGGGGTCATCGAGCTGGCTCAGCAAATAAGAAGCGCATGGATACACCCCAACAGCCGCAGCGACACCACATGGAATTGGCTCGAACCACAGATACGGAGGACTAATTGTCACAAACGATGAACAGGAGTAAACCACTTAAACGTTGATGACTGATGGACCCAGACCCAACGGATCACGAACTCTCAGTAGAAACATGCAGCGACCACTCGCTGTTACAAGAGATTACCCACATGGGGGACCCACGACCAGACAATATCGCTCAAGAGCCAGACCAACAGACTGTAAATGATGTAGGTGAGGAAGGATGAGATGCACGGGCCTGATGGGGCCATAGGACAGTAAGACGGCACTAGGTGCCCCCGATAATCGTTCGCATCCACTAGGTGTCAAGTTTAGTATTTAGTAAACACTTTTTCTTTGTTTAGGGGCAGGATTGAGGGGGGGGGGACACAGACCTCTCCGGCTCAAACTGCGACACAGTTGTTATGTTGACAGTTGGGGTAACGTGCGTGGGTAGCGGGAGAGTGTGAAGGGAAGGGCCTGGATGGGATCTGGAATTCAGGGCCAGACAGGTGGGGGTAGTTTAGTGTTTAATGTTGAGCGGAGTGGCAGTGGAAACAGACACAGGGATGTGGGTCATAGTTACTGGCACCATGTTATCACGAGACATAACAGAGATCTATCACCTGCACTGGGTGAAGGTGGATACTCGTTAATGACATGGAATGTCAACGGTCTCGGAAATGAGATCAAGAGGGGGCTGGTTACCAAATACTTTAGGAGATTGAAACCTGACATAGTCCTCCTCCTAGTGACGCACCTACGGGGGCACACAATGCGGTTTCCTGGGAAGGGGAGCCTACAAAACCTTCGCTCATGTGGGATTCTCCTCGGGGTCCAGAGGGGTCACCATACTAATCAAAAAGACACCCCCTTCCTTATAAATAAAACCTGGATGGACCCAAAAGGTACCTATGTCTCAGTCCAGGGGATGTGGGGCCGAAGAAACCTCACCCTGGTCAGTGTCTACGCTCCGCCACGACTCAAATGTTAGATAACGTATCTGAGATAATGTTGGAGACGGGCTCTTTAACTTACATAGTGGGAGGGGACTTTAATGACGTAGTGGGTCCAAACCTAGATCGCACGAGTACGACATTGGGGCAACGGGAGGAGGGTCACACTTCTGGCTGGGTTCCTACACACACTGGGTTTGATCGACCTCTGGCACGAGCAGCATCCAAATGACCATGTATACTTGTACTACTCCAGTGCCCATAAGGTGTTCTCAAGGCTGGACTATCTCCTTGCCGCGGCAGGGGAGATAAAGGTGGTGGTAAAGGTGGAATATTTGGCAAGGGGTCTGTCAAACCACTCACCCCTCTGGCTCACAGTAAGAGGAAGGCCCCACAGACCGCAGACTGGCTGGAGGTTAAATGCTTGGGAACTACGGGATGCCACAGTAGTCTGCAAAATCAGAGTAGACACCGAGCTATACTTCAATGAAAACAAAGACTGTCGTTGGCGGTTGTCCTATGGGTGGCTTATAAAACTATACTCCGAGACAGGGCACAAAACATCATAGCACACAAGAATAGGAAAGAGATTCAGGAGATTGAGACCCTGGAGAGCAAACTTTTTGACCTGAAGGGTAGTGTAGGCCCAGACGTAGACCCACTTAAACTGCGCCAGATCACAGTCACCTGCAGGGAATGCCAGGCATTGGCAAGCCAGGAGGCAAAATCCCTGCTCCTGGTGACACAGCACCACATGTACGAGGTAAGAGATAGGGCGGGGAGATTGCTAGCCTGGTTGGGCAGGAAAGAGTGGGAGACCAGATGGATGCATTCCATCCAGGAGAATGGAGTCACGTACACCACTGCCCAGAACATTGTGGACGTATTCGCAAGATACTATGTAGACTTCTATAAGGCCAGGGCATTAGAGGAAGAGTCTCAGATTAGCAACTACTTAAGCACAATCACCACCCCCACCCTACCCCACAGACGAGCGAACAGCTCTAGAATAAGAACTCACTCTACAGGCCTCAACAAACCTACTGGCCCACTCTCCATGGCGCTATGGCGCATCAGATTTACAAAGTACCATAAGTGGAAAATAGGAGGTTATTACCCTATCTTAATAGCAACAATATTTAGAATGAACCTCGACGATACAATCATATTCGTGTTAATCTGTCTCCTATCACTCTGTCTGCAAAATGTTTGTATTGATGCTATTATATGATAAGATATCGTATAAAATCAATAAATTGTTTTTTTTTTAAATGGTGCATCAGATTTTATCAGGGCGACCTATATTTAGGGCCTTCTCGCCCCTTCTGGCGAGCTGACAAACAGATGTTCTGTTCACTCAGTAAGTGAAGGAGCATTAAAGATGCCTTTAAATCTTGTTTTCATCTTGTCAGATGTATTCTGTGTTAAGAGGTCAAAAGTCAGTTTACATCTACAGTTACTTTCTCTGACTGCAATGTTTGAGGATTTTGTAAAGTTAACTGTCTGACAAACGTGCTGTACAAAAAGTGTGAAATTAAAGGCTGTAACACACACTTAAATAGCTAAAAAGTGAACTGTCCAAACAATTTAAAATACATTTCAGTAGTTATGAAAGCCCTTGTGGAATTCTGTGATTACATTTTTTTTTAATAGGATGAAAAAAAATCACAATACTTTACTTGGCGATGTGCAAATGATAAATATGTTCGCTGAACCCCAATTTCCACAGATTGTTTATACACTATATATTTTTATAAGTGAAACTGCATGTTAGTGGGCGCATTTTTGCCCATTTCAGTGGAAAATGTGCTGTTTGTAAATTACAGTGCACTACCACCTCATGCTTTAGCAACATATTTCTTAAAAGTGAGTTTTCAAACATGAACTGAGAAACATTCCTATCCCTGACCTAAAGGCAATGCTAATAGTGAACTAAGAGGCAAATCATAAGTCGTGTACCCTATATGTGGGCTAGATTCTTATTATCCATGGACAAACGTTTAGTCTATTAAATCAAACTAGGGTTTTTTGTACAACAGGAATGCTGAACTCACATATTGGAAGATGTTCTCATATGTGTTAATGAAACCAAAGGTGGGTCTGCAAAATAAAATATTTACCTAGGATGACATAATGAGACCAGTTTATGGGCCAACAAGCACATTACACTTGGGTCAAGTAGATCATTCATGTTACTAGACCTGCAGGTCTAATTAACATTTTTATGATTTTTCGAGGCCTGTCCTAGAAGTAGTGACAGCAACAGGTAAGCAGAAATCAGGGAAAACCCCGGGTCCCAATGGAATGGCGGCAGAATTCTTTAAGGTGAACGCTTGTATACTGAGCCCATACCTATTAAAGATGTACTTGGCTGCTAAGACAGAGGGAGCGCCCCCACCCCCTCCGGACTTCCGCAACACCAGGTTAATTCATAAAGCAGGGAAACCCAGCACGGATCGTGGTTCCTACCGTCCAATTTCGTTATTAAATGTGGAAACTAAAATATTGGCCACCATCTTGGCCATGCGACTACTGTCTGTGATCACCTTCCTCATCCACAATGATCAATCCGGGTTTATGTCGAAGAGGTAAACGAGATTCAACCTCCGTCGTCTATCCAACTGGCTAGACACGGTAAAAGATAGAGCCACTCCCCATATGTTCTATCCCTAGATGCCGAAAAGGCATTTGAATCAGTTTACTGGCCTTTTTTATGAGACAAGCTTTATTGAAATTTGGATTTGCACCCATGTTCATAACATGGATAGACCTATTATACACCAACCCACAGGCTAGAGTGCGGGTGAACGGAGCAGTGTCGGCAGACTTTCCCATTAGCAGAGGCACTAGACAAGGTTGCCCACTGTCCCCATAGCTATTTGCTCTTACACTGGAACCTTTAGCTTGTATGGTTCGAGCATACCCTGACATAGGAGGCTTCCGAAATGAATTAGGGGCACTTAGGGATGAACAGATCTCACTCTACGCCGACGACATCCTTCTGTACGTTACCAACCCTAGTGTGAGACTTCCTGTTATACTTCGGCTATTCGAGGACTACGGGGCCCATGCAGGATATAGAATTAATTGGAATAAGTCGAGCCTCTACCCAATAAGAGGACACTTAGATGCACAAGACCTCCCTAGACGACTCTACATAGATAGAGAAGGGTTTCGATATCTAGGCTTCTACGTAACCACAAACATCACGGCGAGTCTCATTCACAACATTCGGAGGGTACTGACAGAATTCCGTGGAGACATTGAAAAGTGGAGACTGCTACCCTTGACGCTACTAGGCAGAGCTGCCATGCACAAAATGGTCACGCTGCCAAAGCTGCTTTACATTCTTCAAAACATGTACTATAAGATTCCTGATAACATCTTTATGACCCATGGACCCATGGAACGAAGGACATTCGAGGGTGGCACTACGAACACTCCAGCGCAATCAATACAATGGGGGTATAGCGCTCCCAGACATAAGATCATACGTCCGGGCAGCCCACTTGATAGTAATTGGTGAATGGGGACATTTGCCGGGCGACCATCCAACATATGCCCTAGAAAGGCTTCAATTCCAAACATGTACATATCTCCACTACATCTACGGATGTAGGGGAGTCCGACAATTACTTCTGATAACCCAGAGGACGATAGAAGCCTGGAAGGGGGGCAGAACGACAAATGGGATGGGACAAAAGACTTACTCGTGAAACCCCACTATTTGAGGGAGCATGCCTGCCAGAGATGGGGAAGCTGCAGGGATTCAAGACTTGGGATGTACCTGGGCGACCTCTTGGAGGATGGATCATTGATCTCCTTCAGCTTGCTCCAATGTGAATATCAGCTGAATGACACCAAACGGTTCAAATACTTACAATTACAACATGCATGGAAGGCGGAGGGGCTGGACACCCACGATATTCCCGAATACGCACCCCTGGAGGTGAGAATGCTCTAAAGGGAAATACTTGACAAAGCTGTCTCGTGGACATACAAAACACTATTAAACATCCCGGACAATTTGAAGGCCTTAAGGACCCAATGGGAAACCACCACAGGGGAAATGGATGATATTGACTGGGAGGCCGCACTAATGCACCCGAGAGAGGTGGCCATTAAACTAAGGCTGCGACTGATTCAATTTAAGGTTCTTCAGAGGATACACTACGATAGGGACCGGTTACACAGATTCGGGAGTGCTGAGACACCCGACCATCTCCGTTGCAAGACAGAGAAAGGGACTTACATACACATGTTAGGGATTGTCACTATATACACACACACATACTGGATCACAATAGTAGCTGAACTCAGCAAGACAGTGGGGAAACAGCTGCCGATGGACGCTGTTCAGAGATTAATATTCCCCGACACATCTCCTGTTCTGCAAATTAGGGCTCATAGTCGCCAAGAGAGTGGATGCAGAGAAGATAACATATAAAGCGAGAGGTTGCACAAAAAGGTTCAAGATCTGGGGGCCCCTGGTTGTCACACTATGGGTTTGTGATGGGAGGAGGGACTGATGAGACCGACCAACAACCACAAGGTGAAAAGCGAGACGTGTTGAACTCTTTCTATGTACACAGCAACACAGGAAGAAATCGAAAATGGGATACTGTCTTGTGGTAACAATGCTGGCCATTACATGCATCACTGCCTGTCTGATTGAATATGCTTTCACTCTAAGACGCTCATTGTTCTTATTGCAAAGTTATGCATTATTTATGGCTTCCAAAAAAATCTTCAATAAAAATATATTTTTTAAAAGAATGCCCGACATAAGATTGTTGCACCAATATGTCAAATATCTGACAAAAATATGAAAAAGCATGCATGCTTTAGAAAAGTTTGCCCAATAATTGTGAAAAGGAATCCATCCCTAATAATTTCATATTGTGGTGACAAAGCACATGTTTTTGACAAAAAAAGACAACTGTCAAGGAGTGTCAGTGCCAGGGTTGAAACATCAGACCAAAAAGAAAATCAGACTTAGATGATTAGCCTTGTGAAGTAAGGCAGGGCGAACAGACCCTGTGACAGGTGCGAGTGTGTGAAGAGCTAGCAGTAATATGCTGGGCTGCCATGTATTAAAAATGGCTGCACTCTGGTTAACAAACACCAGAAACAAATTGATCTGCAGAATCAGAAGGAAGAGGGTGTGGGGTTGGGAGCACCCAGTCAAAGAGGTTGAACAAAGACCACAGCAGTAATGCAGGCCTACACATCTATTCTGCAAATCTATCCGTGTGACACTTCTGGGACAGGGAATCGGGATGTTGCCAGATGGGAATGAATACCTTTGCACATCAGTGGGCAGTTTCCTTCCTCGAGTTACAGCTGTCTGGTACACCTCCAAAGTGGGAGGCTGAATAATTTAAATACTATACCCAATGCACAAAGTATCCAACTAGGCCCTCATATTGCAGGAAATAAATACACTGGAGTTATAAAATGGATTCCTGTCTTTGTCCAAGATGAATGTGGAAAAGGACCATGTTGAGGAAGACTATGCAGCCACTTTATCAGGAGAGGCTAGTATGCAACTCACCCTGAAGATGACAGGCAAAAAGGGCTTGCTTCTTCCACTATAGGCATTCACTGCCAGATTGTCTTAGCCTGTCTAAAAGGTGCCTCTCCGACCTTAGCTGTGCTCTGAGGATTTATAACATTCAGAGACCCGCTAAATGGAACACAAAGCAAGGGCACAAGCTGTCCAGAGCTTGGCGGCCTATAGCTGGGTCTAGTGGTTTAGTGGACTACTGCATCAATTTGAGAAATCAGCGTTTGACTTCATGGCCGCAGGTTCAGATCTTTGCGGTTCCACTGAGCCTTTAACCCTGCTGAGGTCAATAAAAAGAGTACTATTCTTTTGGATAACTATAGAAACCTATTATGTATTGCAGAGATGCCCCATGGGGTGAACTTGCTCTTTGCAAATACATGTAATTTGTTATTTGGGGATTTACTGTCCCAACACATTAATTTTGTCATCAGACTTTGGTTTGTCAGTTTATCAAAAAAAATGACATTTTGATATCAAAAACACATTGTAATTTGGTAGAATAAATGGTGTCCCCTAATAGAAACTTATTTTTCTTGGGAAAAAACTCACACTTTTTACATATGACTAGTGAGTAAACCTATTTGGTTCCAAAACCTCAAATCGTCATTTTCAGAAACTACTCGCATATGTTACTGTCACATATGGCTAGACTCTGCATTGGATGCCTGTTTAGAATAGTCTGGCCACTGATTACCTTAATGTGCAGATAATGACCACTTAAACGCTACGGCCAGCATTACACAAAGAGGTAGGCTTTATCATGCTATGGATGTCAAGAAGTTAGAAACTGCCACCATTATAGCAATATTATACAAGTGTTGTGGTATGGGGGCCCTCATGCCTCTAATACCGACACTATGCTCAGAATTAACACCATTATCGTTAGGGCTGGCATTATACAATGGTGTTGCCCCATCATGCCATGGATAAACCGAATAGACTAAGAAAAACATCAATATGCCTGAGCCCACATTTTGCTAGGGGTGAGCTCTGTCATGTTATGGGGGCCCTAGAATGTATAGCATTAACACAATTATCTTTGAGCCAGCAATGCCAAGAGTGAGAAAGGTCAGTGAATCTGAGAGAAGAGTAAGAAATTGTGTGCGAGAGAAGAAATGCATAGTGTGAAGTCAAGAGAGCAAAATTTGAGAGAAAAATTGTAAGATTCATATGTGAGTGACAAATAATGAAAATTAGAAAGTTAGAGACAGATGAGTGTCAGAATGCCACAGCGAAGGAAGGTGTCTACCACTCACTGAGAGAGCAAGTTAGAAACAGTCTGCGCCTCACAGATTTTTTTTTTTTTAAACCATTTTTATTAAACATTTTTAAGTAAGAACATTAGACAATATCCGTATACCCTTTTGAGCAACTTACAGAATGAGTTACTGCGGTTGTAGAAAAAATGTGGATAGCCATTGCGCTAAAGCCCTATGACATTGATGTTATAGTGCTATGTGGAATATCTCTGAGAAAGTAGGAAGAACTGTGCATCACTGATTGTATTTAAAAAAATATATATATATTGTAGGGATTAGGCCACTGCTATCACCATGAATCAAGCACACTTTTGTTTTATTTCTATATCCTCATGAACATTTTCAGTTCAGACTTTTAAAGAAATCTTATTTATCAGAATGATTTTTTTTTAAACAATTTGCTTTCAGATTTCTAAACTGATCATTGATTGTTCCTCTTCATTTTGAGGAGTTAAGCGCTTCCTCAGGTGCAACCCCTTTTTAAACTCGCAATATCTTTGTCTCTTTTACAAGATCAGTAACACCACAAAGCTTTCATTTTACAACTATCCCCTACATGTAAAATCAAATGTGTATTGTTTAAATCATAAATGCTCGTGTTGTGCTATTACGTTTCCTGCTCTTCCAGTGTCCCGCTGTGTCATTTGGTGCATACTTCTTCCTTCTCTATGCTTTTGGTGTGGATATGGTGACTTTTATCCACGTGTCCTTGCAGACTTTCTTTTACTCTCATTTATGAAAATCTATTTTATTCAATCGCTGCACGATAATACTAACCATCTCCTCATTACGTGATCACAATGTTGAGTATTTGCTTTCAAATTGTTGAAGCTACATTGGACTTAGAATACATTTCTTCCTCCCCTGTCTCTCCATCAATCAGACCTAAATTGGGAGAGTCTAGAGTCTGTTTGTCTTTTGCCAGCCCCTCAGAGCCTACTTTGCTTTTATTATTGCCATCCAACCTTTCTTCCTTTCAGCCCATCTTTCTGTCTTCTTTGGATTCCAGTCTTTTTTCCATCCTGCTTGTCTGCCATCTTACGGAGTCTAACTATTGTGTGACAACTGAGCAGACCCTTTAGTCATCAAACATATGACACTGAAATACTATGTCTCCTAGATAATTAGATGATTATGGTGTATGTTCGTCTCTGGCAGCAGCACAGATGGAAGGAGGGCAGTATGAGGAACGTGTTGCTGTATTGCAGTGTCCGCCACTTCCCCCTTCCCATT
Organism: Calotriton arnoldi; assembly: GCA_963921515.1. NCBI lineage: Eukaryota > Metazoa > Chordata > Amphibia > Caudata > Salamandridae > Calotriton > Calotriton arnoldi. The sequence goes on along the minus strand of CAWUFW010023707.1, from coordinate 31,214 downwards.
CCACTGTCAACTTCAGAGATGCCTTAACACAGCACTCCTTGAGAGAATGGTGCTTTTTTTTCTCCCTTTTTTCTACTTCCTAGTATTAAGATTTATGAGCTGGATATGCTTTTTGTGTTTTGTTTTTTTCTATTTTAAGCCTCACGTGTCCAAAAAGTAATTTTAATTCTTAATTTTAATTTCTTTAATTTCCAAACATAACATTACTATTGCATTCATTCAATTTAATCCACTCCTTAATACTAGTTTATCATTTACTTTAACACTATCCATCTCTGAACCCTAAAAGCTCCTTTTACCTCTTAGCACAATCCTTCAAGCCTTTAAACTCCTTACTACCCCTTAACGGTACACATCCCTGAATCCTAGAGACCCTAACTAACCCTTAACAGTACCCTTTCCGGAATCCTAAAAAACCTCTTGCTACCCCTAAATACTACCATTCTCTGCACCCTAAAAACTCTATACTAATCCTTAACACCACGCTTCCCTATACCCTAAAAGACAACTACTAGCCATTGATGATACAATCATCTGTTCCCTAAAAAACGATTTTCCCTGTTAATGCTGCCTGTGCGTGAACCCTAAAAACCTTTATTACACCTTAGTTACCCTTACCTGAACCCTACAACCTCATACTACCCCTTAATGCCATCCTTCTCTGAACCATAAAACCCTTGCTTAGCCTTAATGTTACCCTCCCCTCAACCTTGAAAACGCTTTACTACCTCGTAATGCTATTCTTCACTGAACCCTAAAAACACCTTAATCCCCCTAATAATACCCTTCCCTGAACTCTACAGTCCCACTACTATCCCTAATGCTACCTATCCTTGAACACTGAAACCCTAACACGAAGTATCCCTGAATCCTAAAACTCTTACTACTACCTTAATGTTGCCCTTCCTTGAATCTTGCAGACAATTACTACCCTTTAAAAATATCCATCCCTCAACCCTAAAAAATCCTTACCACCCCTTACAGCTACCCATCCCAGAACCCTAAGAAAAAACATACTATTCCTTACCGCTACTCTTCGCTGAACCTTACACTTGCTACCCTTTAATGCTATCTATCGCTGAACCCTAAAACATTCTCGCTGCCCTTTATAACCTTCTGTGAAGCCTGTAAACCACCTACTACCCCATAATGCTATCTATCCCTGAACCATGATAAGACCTTGCTACCCTTTAATGATATCCTTCCTTGCATCCTAAAAGTCCCTTCCTACCCGCACAAAGCTACCTTCCTTGAACCCTAAAAAGTTCTTACTATTCCTTAACGCTACACTTCCCTGAACCCTAAGACCCCATTACCACTACCCATCCTTGAGCCCTAAAAAACCCTACTTTCCCCTCAAAAGAATCCCTCCTTCAACCATAAAATCCCTTGCTACCCTTTGATTGTACCTACTTCCGAAATCTAAAAACGCTAACTACTCATTTACGCTACCTTCTGTGAACCCAAAAAGCCCCTTATTACCCCATCACACTACACATCCCTGAAATTTAAAAATCCTTAATAGACCTGAACGCTACCCTTCCCTGCACTTAAGAACCCCTTACTACCTCTTATCTATATCCATCCCTGAACCCTAAATAACCTTTACGAACTCTTCACAGTACCCATCTCTGAACACTAAAAACCCCTTATTACCCCTTAACCTTACCATTTCTTGTGCTTTAACACTGCTTGCTACCCCTTAACGCTACCATTTACTGAACCCTATAAACTTCTTGCTAACCCTTTATGCTACCCTTTTCAGAACCCTTAAACCACATGCTACCCTTTGCTGATCCCCTTCCTTAAACCCTAATACTCAATATTCCCCTTTGCTTTGCTCTTCCATAAACCATAGAACCCTCTTTCTACCCCTTATGAAACCCATCATTGAACCCTAAAAACCCCTTTCTCCCCATTAACAGGTAACCTTCAGTAAACCCTACAAACCCATAGTACCCCTTAACATTACCCATCTCTCATCACAAAGACCCTGACTACCCATTAATGCTACCGATCCCTGAACTCTTAAAAAAAATAAACTTCCTACCCATAATGCTACCCTTCCTTGACACCTAAAAACCCTTAGTACCCCTTAACACTACCCTTCCCTGAACCCTACAAACCCTTTACTATCTCTTAATGCTTCCCGTTCGTGAACCCCACAAACCCTAACTATACCTTAACGCTACTCTTCCTTGAATCCTAAAAAACATGCTACCCCTTAACGACGCATTGGTTGCAGGCAACATAGATGGACGAAGACCATCATACAGAACAATACTACCGTTTTGGAATGAGACCGGCTTGTTCTACTTTGAGAGCAGCACTTCGGCTACAGCCCTTAGCAGGTTGCATGGCCTGTGGTAGAGCCCTGATCTAGAATGTTGTGACTCTTGTATATGTCTGAACAGTTGTGGTGGAATGCACTCTAGTTGATTGAGGTTTTTGACACACACGCAATATATTCCTTATTGATACTGAACCAGACAGCTTGGTCCTGAGGAGACCCTTTCACTCATAAGGGGTCGAAACGTCGACTTATATCTCTCTTGGTTCTCTGATCAATTCGAATCCACATTGTGCTATATTGTAAGCACATGCATGTTAAACAATTTGGTTATGAACCAGGGAGAATCGATGGTGTCTTTTGTATATATTTTATGTATTTATGCACACACATAAACACTGCGTCGTCTGCACTTTTGTGATATTAGTTGAACTGTCATTTGCATATATATTTTAGGAGAATATATAACAGCAACAGAAAATCTTCTCAATCTGTTTGTTTTGTGTAAATGCAACCCAAGTGAGGTTGTTACAGAAACACATTAGTTGTTGGTCTTTCCAGACACGGGTTAGAGGGATACCCTCTTTTATGGAAAGAGACCCACAGTGGACTCTGTGTGTATGTATAGCTAACTCTGCCCATGGTCCCCATGGACGTAAAGGGTTGTCCTTGTGACACAATACACCCCTTTACGGTACACATCCCTGAACAATAAAATTGCTTATTACCCCTTAACGCTACACATCCCTGAACCCTAAAAGTCTCTTACTACCCCATAATGTTACCCTTTCCTGAACCCTGCAATGCCTTAGTACCTCCTAATGCTCATTCAGGGGAAGAATTGGGAATCAAATTACGGATTACTTAAATAATTCCTAACTTGTCTGGCCACCCTGAGGGTCTCACTTGTGATCCCTGTTATTTCTGTCGCCACCTCGTTCCATACAGTTATCAGTACCCCCAGTATTGTGAACTGTGGAAGGAGTTACCAGTTGATATCAGGGTCTTGGTTATAGAGCCTTAGGGCCATACGTATCAAAGTTAGGTTTTGCGATTCTCAAATAGCGAATTTTAGAGAATCGCTATTTGCGAATCGCAAAACGCGATGTATGTAGGATTAGCAAAAAAAAATTGCGAATCCTACATATTCCTTAATTGCGAATTGCAAAGTGCGATTCGCAATTCACAATTAAGGAAACCCTCCCCATTCATTCCTATGGGACTAGAGGCCCATAGGAATGAATGGGAAGACATTCTCAATTTGCGATTAGCAATTAGAGAATCGCAAATTGAGAATGCAATTTCAAGGTTGCAAGGGTGTCAAAAGGACACCCTGTTGCACCCCTGAAATAAGCATGGGTGCACATGTGGCGCACATACATGCCCTAAGGGCATGTATGTGCGCCACATCGCACTTTGAAAAATGCAAAAAAGTGAATTTTTCACAGAAATCGCAAATTACCACCAACTTGAAGTTGGTGGTAATTTGCAATTCCTTAAGGCCAAATTGCACTTTTTTGGTGCTTCTTACATTGCATTTAAGGAATCGCAATTTGCGATTCCTTAAATGCAATCGCAAAATAGGGAATCGCAAATTTTGCGATTCCTTATTTTGCGAGGCAGTTTTTCATTGCTACATACCACTAAGCCCAATTGCGATCGCAAACGCCGAAATTCTTCGAATTTCGGCGTTTGCGATCGCAAATTGGAATGATACATATGGCCCTTAGTGACATCCAGCAACACAGAAAAGTCTACTTCTTTAAAAAGTTACAAGAATGTTTTTAAGGTATCGGAGTATCAGTGGAAGCCCTTTCAGGGCTACATTCTGCTCTGTATATGCAGTAAAGCTGTGCTGTGTATCCATTTGGGAGAAATGAGCACCGCCTCATTAATGGAGTCATCTACAGCATGTGGAATGGTTTGCTGTAATACTACAATTCAATAATACCATTACCAAATCCAATTTTTAAGATATTACTACAAATTTGGAGGTAAATGTGCAAGCATTATTTGTTTCTTTTTCCCCACAATTGTGTGCAAAATTGGCACCTGTTTTTTGCTTGGGCTCTGGTACCAATAGGCACTGTATACAGGACTTTTCTTATAATGCACAAATATTGTTAAGTGCTCTGAAAAATACTTTCCACAGATTTCACCAGATTTTTTTTATCAGTTTCCCACGTACTCTAAATGACCCCCAAAGTAGTATATCCGTAAATGAGAAAATAAACTAAATATTAGTGACTGACTATTTTACCTTTTTCATAATAATAGCCTATCTAGGTAAAGAGAACTCCTCTCTGTAGGTCTGGCTTGACAAGGAAGCCGTCTGAAAGACATTTTTAGCAATTCTTCAAAATGTCTATAGAGTGGCCTTTGGCTTGGCTCCACCCAGAGGAGTATTACTTTCTCACCTCATGATATCAGCTGGCCGTATCTCATTCCATCTTCCAGAAAGTGCTTCCATTACAATGATGAAGGGATTATTCTAAATCTGACAAACTCAACTGTTTAGTTCTACTTCTCTTATATGTATTCTACACTGAAAGCAATACATTTTGGTACTTTTTAGCAGCATTAGAGAAGCCAGTATGACAGGCATTAATGTGATAACATTTGTGGATACAATACATGCAAACAAAATAAATTTGTGAATGCTTGTATTTACATTTGTTGATGCATTACAGCCAGACCTTTTGACTTTGCCATTGCGTGTTAATTAATCTTCCCTATATCCGTATTCCTTTCATTACCCTACCTTCCTCTTATGTTCACCGTCCTCTTAAATAGTTCTTCTTCCTCTTAACTGTGTCCTCTTTTCTGCCTCCAGACCTGTTTTCTTTCTTTTTCTGGCAAAAACACCTGAGAGGTGTCTAGTAATGGGAACTATTATAAGACTAAGCACGAAATACCATTTTGTGATTATCCACCCTTGCACGTCATTTTAACAGTTACTCAAACCCTCACTCAACTCCTAGAAATACATCAAATGAGTGGGTGGCTATGCGACAAATCCAATGATTTAACAAAGTACTATAATAACATTAAATAACAATCTCATGAGTAGGGAGCAGATGTTAAACAACATGTATGTCCTAATTCAGGAAACTACCACAATGCAGATTTCTGGCCCCTTGATTATGACTGATGTTCAGTTCGTATTCATTTTTATCATGTGGTCTGGGCCTCCAATAAACCTCTTTACGGGAGACGTGCTAGAGCCCCGGGTGTTGTTGACTTGGTGACTAAAAGAGGTCAGCTCTCTTAATCAAGTCTTGTAGAAGTCTCATGGTGAAGCTGAATGGCTTTAATGTAGACCATGATTTTCCTAAATATCTTCATAGACTTTTTCAACCAGTATACACCTTGTCTCATATTTTCAGACGTTAATCATTTTCTTCAGACAATAAAGACTGCATTTTAAGCATTAGAAAAAATCAAAACAAAGTTGTCAACAAGTGACATGAGTGTTCTGTAATGAACAACACCCTGCAGTCGTGCATGTGATTCTGTACTTCTGTATTTTAGCTGCATGCGCCAAACACCCATCCTGATTCCTTGCAGATACACTCTTTCTTGTATCACATTGCTAGGCACATGTTTCACACTTTTCAAGATGTCAAGTAAGTGTCCCAAGGTAGTTTTCCTAAAGTCTCAGAGCACCAAAGGATCAGAGACACTTTTTTGACTTAGACATGCTTCAGTTCCCCAAAGCTACTAAATCTACCACACAACGAGCTGCAGTTAGTCATGTATAGCTAAAGTAAGATTTTTATAACTCAAGACTCAAAGAAGTCTTTCCTATGTAGGACGAAAGCCCTCACTCACTCTAAGGTGGCATGCTTCATCATTGGGCTCCTCCTCACACCATGAAAATCAATTCAGTGGTGTGAGCTTCAACGTCCTGCCCAGTCCAAAATGAGGCAACGGAAGGGGCTCTTTGGAGGGTTTTTTGATGGATCAGGTGGTGTCCCTTTGAGAGCTAGGTGCGGGTGCAAGTGCAAAATGTTCGTGACTTAAAAAACAAAAATGAATTAAAAATGCCTTACAGTGGACCAACATGCTTTATTAGAAATCCCCAACAGGCAGATTAAAACTCAGAGGGGAGTGAAACCTTCAACCCAGTTAAAACCAGATTGACATGTTTCTGCACATCTTAGGACCCTATCAGGGGGTTCTGGGCATTCATCAGGAGTTAAGTAGTCACTCTGCCAGTTGAAAGTGCAAAAAAGTGAAAAGAGAGGGTTATATACTTATAAAATCAATCTGTGGCCATCAGTTAATTCATGTAGGTATGCTGTTACCGGCACCTAAAGAGTTATAGAATGTAGACAACAGTCATTGCATAGAATAGTACTTATCAGTAGTTCATAATTCAAAAGAGAGTGATACATGCACTTTTTTGAATCACCCCAAAAACTTACTGTAAAGTGTAGTAGCTTACCCACTATCAAGTCGAGTGCTAGGCTTCAGCTCAAGCCTTAACTGACTAGCAAATGGGGCTAAGGAGGGTACAAGGACAGAAACACAGGTTCAGGAGATGATACAAACAATAGTGCGCTCTCAACAGAAAATTATGAAAAGGAAAAGTCAAATCCAACTATTCTTGGATCAAGCCCCCCTCGTGGTGTGAATGGGCGGGTAACGCTTGGCAGCTGACCAGCCTTCAAGCAATCACCTCATCAGTCAGAAGGAGGCGGTCAAAACAAGCTATAAACCTTCCAATCCGGCTCGTCATAAATATAGTATCCACCATGAATGTAACGCTTAACGTTTGGCCAGATTTACAGCAGTTGTTTATAGATCAGTAGAAAGGGTCAGAGCATGCTGTGAGAGGCATAAGTGCTAACATTAACTTGTGATGTCTTAAATGGGGACTCCGCATAGAAATGCGAGCTTCTTTGCTCACCTCTTCACATTCTATACATGACCCGCTGCATCTCTTTGTGTGATAATTTTTCCTAAAGTACCACCCAACCAATACCATTCACTGTGGGGCCATTCCACATTTCAGGTATGAAAGCTGGGTGCCCCTTTATGGATCTGCAGCAGTACTCGTACCCACTCTTGAGCATCGCCATTATTGCCTGTTTTCCTGCTTATAAACCTGACTGCATTCATTTCAAGCTCCATCCATCTCTTCGTTTTTGCCCTGCTCCCCAGACAGGATGGATGAATTTGAACACTCATCACTTGTACAATTTGCGTTTGATAAGATTGACTCATTAAAACGCAAATTTTATAGATTAACAGTCACAAATGTGCAAAGATTAACGTGAAATTCAAAGCTGAAATGACTTGCATTTAAAATGTGCGATCTGTAGTAGGCAGTCATAGCTATGTGTATAGGCGATAGAAAAACCTAGAAGCAAGCTTCCTTTAACTAAAAGTGAACCTAATATGGCTAAACTATGCACTAAATAATTTAGAAGTCTGACCTTGGTGTGCTATGCTTAGAAATGTTTGTCTTAACTGCAAAATGTTCCGGTTTTAATCAAATGTATTCTTTTACTGAGCAGCATATTGTTTATAATGGTTAAACTTATGATTCTCACACTATTTCAGATAATGCATGAATAGAATAGTTCCACATTCAAAACAATATTTCATGTTCGTATTCATGAAATACATTACCAAAGATAATGTGTCTTTTCTTTAGTATAGTTCATTGTGTACGCAATGAAAACAAATATTTTAGAAGGCCAACCTGCAATCGATGCCTATGCGAACAGAGGCTTATGTTTCCAGAACTTAACTATGTAAGAATGTCAGACGCTAACTTGTGATAAGACTTTGCATTCCGCATGTATTTTTTGGGGAAAGAAAGAATGAACCTGCTCTCAAGAGGAGGGCTGCCTTTTGATTGGTCCAAAGAGGAAGAAGCCAGATACAGGGTCTCCAACATGTATTCATGTCCTTTTTATAGTAGTGTGTGTTCCTAGCTAGTTTCAATGCCCTTTTTCCATTGCCTTATTCCATGCTCCTACCCCGATGCTTTTTCTCCACTCCTTTCCTACCATTTAGCGGTTTTGACAACTGCTGCTTGTGTTCTCCTTACTTCATTTTGAGGCTTTATTTTACAGATTGCTACTCCGACTGTATGATCACTTACTTGATTTATTGAGACCTGGCTGAGTTTCATGAACTACTCCTTATAGAAATTTTGGCTACTTAATATTGGCTTTAGGCTCCTTGAAACTCACTCTTTTCATTTGAGCTTAAACTGTTCATGAATTCTACTAACTCTGAAATTGTTTCAACTTTAGAATAGGGGTTATTTCCTTTATGGAACGCGCTTGATGCATTATTTTTGTGTATTTGATTCTAATCAAACCTTTTTATGAGACTTATGTAAACTTACTAAATATTTATTGACTAATATGAATAAAGAAAAAGAATAAAAAGAGAATTACTAATCTCTTAAGGAGAATAAAGCTTTTAAAACCTATTCAAGCTCTCACCATTGACTGAAATTCGAATTGTATTTTGAATTTACTTGTGATGCCGAAATGGCTCTTTGAATCCTAATATGGTGTCCAAGATCTGTCGCCTCGAGAAGAGGAAACGGGGCTTAACCCTGTAAGTGATGGTAATTGAAGCGGTAAACCATATTATTTAATTTTGGCCCCAATCCGCATTATCACATTCATGTAGTAGCATTGCAGAGTCTGTGAATTTTCGTTGCAACGTAACCTTCTTTAGTCTACGCATATCAGCTATAATGCATATGGTGTTCCCAAAGATCATGATGGTTGAGACAGCAAATCTATACTTCAGGAAGATGATGAGAAGGAGGGAGGAGAGGAATGGTTCCTTAAACCTGTAGGCACGCAGGACCCTAGAAAATCTGCATGACAGTCGCACGTCCCAACATTGGGTGGTTCGGGACGGTTTTATCCTCAAAATTTCAGCGGCAGTGTGTCCCTAGAGAAAAGATTCAAAAGACATTTCAAAATACAGTCAGTAAAAGGACTGACTCAAAAAGAGAGTTTGAGATTAGAAATTATAAAACTACTAAGGTTTATTACAAAATGTAAAGGTATGATACAGAAATAATAAAATGCAGATGCAGCAGTAAACTAATTGAATTACATAAGTCATTTGCTATGAAGGCTATCAAATGCAGAATAATGTAATATTTTGGAAAAATCAGAGAAGTGCTAACTCTCAAGCGTGCAGCAAATCAGCAAGAAATTGGACGCCCTCCTTAGAGGCTCAGGAAAGATCTCTGGCTCGCACACAAATTCAAGGGTTAATACAGTTTTCCTGCATAGAGTATTACAGGAACTGCAAAGTCAGCATGGTATGATCTATCAAATCCTATTTTTCATTTTGAGACCTCATATAACCCTACTATCCTAGCACTAACCCATTACATGAATATTGATTCTCCCCTTCTGACCTAATATCGCCCGGAGTTGTTGGAGCAAACTAGTTGGCTGGGGCGGTAGATCTTTTGCACATCTGACACCCAAGCTGTGGAATGCCCTTCCACTGGAAATCCGTGCAGCGCCAAACGAAACTGCTTTCAGGAAAAATTTGAAAACCTGGCTTTTCACACAATAATTAGGCGGTGGCTCAGCTCTTCACTGTCAGAATTCTCCTTAGCGCTGGGAAGCCCTCGGGCAGCCATGCGCTCTACAAATCCAACAAATAAATAAAAATTGTTACCTAACCAACAGAGAGCCATTGTGCATTAATGAAAAACAGTGTGTAAACCGGTAGAACCTTGAATGTAGCACAAGGCTTTCTCGAGTGAGGTCTTCGAGGACAGCGCCATGCAGAAATAAACAATGCACATCTTGCTGCATGTAGTGATAAGTGAGAAATATAAACACAGAATGAACATCACGATACACATCCATTTTGAACAAGATGGTGTTGAGCCCTAACTGAGGCCTAGTTAGCATAAGTCATGTACATGTGAATTTAGCAGAGCAACTGATATTAATGCACATTTCAGTTCAAACTCACAAACGCCCCCTCACAATTGTTTTTCGATACAGTTGATTAGGTCAATGCCATCCTAGACCTGATCTCTCTAGAAGTGCTAACTGGTGACCAAAAAGCTATGTGGATTTGGACGTGGCATTACAAATCCAGACCAAGACGCAACAGCATAAAACTGTATAACAAGAAATATGTTGCAGCCTATGTCTGGTAGTTTTGTCTGGTTGTCAGGCAGTTTAGTATTTAAAATTATTTAAAAACACGCCCACTGCAGTAAGCCACAGTGCTACACTTCAGCCTCAGTTTGCTACACTTCTCTATCAGCTATCTCATGGCTTAAGGAGACTGGTACCCGGTGTTTGGTGGCTGGAGGTCCTAGAAAAAGCACTGCGACCTAGAAAATATTCTTTGTACAAAGTCTGCTACACTACATTTTTGATTCTTCGTGAAGTAAATATATTTACAATCAAAAACTTTATCGATGTGGCAGGTGGCTTTATTACCATTTTGTAACTTTACACATATTCAGTAGTCCGAGCCATTTATTATTAATCATTTTCAATTAGAGAGCGGGAACCTAAATTTTGTGTGAAGAGGCAATTATCATTTGATTTACAGAAATTAATTAAGATGCTTTACTCTGAAGGGTTGTGGTTGAGAGTCCAACCTTTATCTGTGACCATTGTGTTGCTAGTAAATGGTTTTTTAAGTAAGACAAAACAGATGTTTGCAGTCTGTTTCACAGGTTTCTTTTTATTCTTTCAGACTTTTGAAAAAATTCTTATTGCCAACCGAGGAGAAATTGCCTGCCGGGTGAGTACCATTATTTTTTTAATGAATACTGACAGTATTTGAGGCACAGCAAAGTTTGATATATGAATTGAGATAATTAAGCCCAGATGCCGCCCACTGAGTTGCGGAGGTGTTCTTGTTTCTAATGAGGAAACTGGGGACAGCAACAGTGACTTTAGAGAAGTTGCGCGTGAAGCTGCAATCCTCTAATCCGCGGGCCCTGCCAACCTAAGCGCAATTGGATAGAAACATCATCAGCTGTTTGTTTTATTGTATTTTTAAATAAATTCCACAACAGTGGGACTCGGTGGGATTAGCCAGAGCGGTTTGTTTTGCGATTGATTGAAGTATTAATGACGCCTCGTTGAAGGTTCTGCTGAAGTTTGGATTTGTTTCTGTGGCTGAAAACACAAGATTTGTTCCACTAGAACGCCTTATCGATGGAGGGAGTAAGAGAGAAGCAGCATTGCTTTGAGCACTGAAAGCATGACAATACTCTGGTGTGGTCAGGGCGAGCCCACTTCCAGGATTGGCTGATTGTTACTGACTTGCTCGCCCTAATCCCTATGAAGACCCGTTCTCATTTTGTGGACTGTATTCTCGGGACTCCTGAACTTTTGGACACCCAAAAAGTGATGAGAGCAATGTTTGCAAACAAACCACTGGCAATCGCTCGGACTAGCATTTCAAAAAAGTGTAGACCCACCCATATGCAAATCAACCCTGGTCATGCTCCAGTGGGAGCAATGCAGCCTAAACTGCCAAACCTAATCTAACCAGTTGCAGTCACTCGTCGTAGCGTTTCAACCTATTTCGTTTTTTGCCCACCATGCCACCTCAGATTTGACCCAGCTGTATGCAAATCAACCCTGGTCTTGCTCCAGTGGGAACAGTCTAGCCCGAATTGCCATGCCAGTTCCTCTCTGGATGAGCACAAGTAACCGAAGACCAAGGTGGCATGGTAGGCAAAAAAGCAATGGACTGGGATGTGTCCTGAGTAATTACCAGTCCCAGAGATTAATTCAAGAATTACATCTGTCCTGTCTGTGGAGGTATGGTGGGCAAAAAAAAAACAATGGACTGGGATGCTGCCCAATTGATTATCAGTAGCAGAAATTAATTCAAGTATTCCATCCATCTCCTAACTAAACTGCTGGCGAGGGGAGATTTTAGTGTCCCAGATTTTCAGTGTTACCACTTGGTTGCTCAGGCGCGCCTTGCGACTGTCTCGTATAATCCTACTAGTCGCCCCCTACATTTAATGATTGAGCATAATCCGGTTGAATCTGGCACTTAAGATTGTGCTGGGAGTCAGGTAGCCTAGACCATCCTGTACCGTGCACACCACGCAGTGCAGAGTGGGCGCTAGCCAGTAGATATTCTGTTCGCCAGTAATGGCTTTGACTTGTAATCCTTTACTGTGCCCCATGCTTGAGCCATGGGTGATGTCCTTGCTTCTCAAACCGTGCATATGTTTATGGAGACGAAATCTTGGCACTAAATGATTACAAGACTAGAGTGAGAACCAACCCTTTAGATGCATTCATATAGTTTTGACTTAAATAGATTGCAAGGGAACACTTCCAACGTTTCCTCTTGCGCTTCCCGCTTTCACCCGTCTAACATACTTAATTAACCCACAAAATCCACCAGTAGATGGGGTTTCCAACCTCTAGAAGTTGTGTTCTGATACAAGTGGAGTTGCTGATGTACCAGCTAGGCGATTATGGGAAGCAGATTTTGGGTATGTTATAGCAGATAAAAGTTAGGAGTATTATTGTTCCCAAGTGAAACTGATATCATTGAGCTACAGATATAAGCATCTTCATTTTAAATTTCCTAATCACTTGTACTATACCTTGGAGGTTATGTGCAAATGTGATGTCAATAGGTGCATGTTGTCGCAGATATGCTGCTAGCCCAGCAGGGTTTTTCAACCTGACCTGGCATTGCCTGACCATTTCCACATGCTGGCATGAGATGAGCAACCTACTGGAGGACATTTGTGACACCAGCTGCACCTGAACCCCACGATGACGCTGTTGGGCTAAATTCTGGATATCCTAAAAACCAGTTTGTAGATTGTTACTTTTGATGAAACATAGAGTTGCTATGGCCTGGTTAAAGGGCCTCCTCCTTCCATCATGGCTTGGATGCGTTACACTGCTTATTGTCGCAATTTGGACAATTGGTTTGCAATGTCGCAACCTGTGCAGCGTAGGCCTATAGAGGCTATTTGAAGAGACTGGACTTGACTGTAGGGGAGGCAACAACTGGAAGGCCCGGTGTTGCCATGCAGTTCCTCAATGTTTCTGTGGAGGTACAAGCATATGCAGACAAAGTGTTTTTTTATTATGAAATGTTAATTGCATCTTTAAAAAAAGCATTACACCAGCCACTTTTTGTATTCCTCAGTGCAACACCTTAAGTATGACAGGTATACCCAGAGGAGGGACCCATACTAACTGTGCCAACTAAACTAAGCTGTACCTCACTGATGAGACCTAAGAAGGTAGAAACTGGTCTGGGTTTGCTTGTGTTCTGATTCAGAGGGGACCTGGCCTGGCAGTTCAGGCTGGAATGTTCCTATTGAAGCACGGTCAAGACTCAGTTGTATATGGCTGGATCTTGTCTGAGATGACATAATCAGTAAAGAAACAGTGGACTGGGATGCGGCCCAGTAACTACAAGTGACTGAGATTAATTCAGGCATTCCATCAGCTTTTTGTATTTCAAAGTTTTAGAGACTCCTCAGCACAACAGTGCCTGTTCTGTTGTTTTGAAGTACTTTATCCTGAGAGATAGGAAGAGGAAAGCAGCATTGCCTTCAGCGCAGAAGGCATAACAACACTAGTGTGATCGAGACGAGCCTACAGATTGGTTTGCTGTTATTGGGAAGCCCTACACGATCTCTACAAACCCTTTTGTTTGTAGGTGCATGAACAAGGCGGCAGTGACTGAAAAGACTGAAACAACTGCCTGAACGGCAGCACAGAGGGCCACAATTATGTGTCAAATAAATCTGTGCTGCTGTATGTAGGGACCAAATGTCTCATTTAGTATACCCAAGTCAGAGAAATTAAATGACATTTCTTTCTACCGCATGAGACGAGGAGATCTGTTTCTATAAACAAACAAAAAAAGGACTTTGGGGGTACCTCAAATCTCTTGTATGGAGTTCGATGAGTGAGTTCTGTTCTAGGTAACCATCAGTCCTATGAGATATTAGCCCGATCCTTTTTAATATTTATTTAAGACCACTGATTCCCATCATTAAATCCTATAACATTAAGCTGGTGAATTATGCAGACGATACGCAGCTCGTCCTGTCTCTGGAAGGCAGAGAGTCTACGTCACTCAGTGACTTCCACGAATGTATGCAGAAGACTGCTAGTTGGCTCATGGATAATTCCCTGCAGTTTAATGGTGGGAAAACAGAAATACTGCACTGTACAGTGAAAAAAATCCCTCGCTCACTTCCAGATAAATTCTGGCCCATCCAGGCAGATATGCCTCCCACACCAGCGGCTGCTGTGCGCAATTTGGGGGTAGTTTTCGACAGCAAGTTGAGTATGGAGAAACATGTAAATAAAACAGTTGGAACCTGTTTCTCCCTCATCAAAGCCTTGCGGAAAATCCTTCCCATGTTGCCTTTGTCAGCCAGGGCTCTAGTAGTTAGTAGCGTTATCATGAGCTGGCTGGACTATTGTAACGCCCTGCATCTCGGTGCACCCAATTTCCTCATTAAGAAACTACAAAGAATACAAACAATAGCCGCAAAGCTAGCTTTAAAGAGGAGGCGGGATGACTCTGCATCTGCGGCTCTCATCGATCTCCACTGGCTCCCTCTAGCCCAGAGAATCCAGTTCAAAGCTTTATGTATTGTGTTCAGGGCCCTTCATGGACTCGGACCTCTGCCTTTGCAGGAAAAATTTGTCTGGCACTCCCCGTCACGAACTCTTTGTTCTTCTACTGCTCACCTGGTCCGCACCACCAGAGCATGCTGTGCATAGCTCGCCATCTAGTGTTGGGTCCGGATGTTTGCACTTGTTTTTCTTCGAATAAGTCTTTCCAGTCACAAGGTAGGTGACTCCTCCTTTCGGTGGTAGTGCGCATGGGCATCGACTCCATTGTTAGATTGTTTTTTTCCGCCATCGGGTTCTGACGTCTATCGCTGCGCTCCGGTTCGACACCGTTCCTTCGGTGCGCAAGATACTCACCCTTGACGGTATGGTTTTCGACCGTGTTTTCCCCTTTATCGCGTATCGTATTTACTTACAAAAACTAAACTTTCAATGGGAAAGTTCATGGAAGGCCGTCGGGCCGACCCGCAGTCGATGGGACGAAGTCCCTTTAAATTCTCCCCTCTGTGTCACGCGAACTACCCGCGCACCGACTCACAGGAAGTGTGTAACCTGTGTTTGTTTCCCGAACACAGAGAACAGGACTGCGACGCGTGCCAGGCTTTCCTTTCTAAGAAGACACTTTGCGACCGTCGGGCTCGACGTTGCGACATGCAGAGCCAGCACACAAGCTCCATTCTGGACATCTTCGGACAACAATCGGACGAAGAGGCCGGCGAGGCCATGGGAACCGAGGAGGAGCAGGAGCCGATCGCTATCCCAGAGCTCGACTCCGAACAAGAGGACGACATCCCACATGGACAACGTACCGTGAGTACAGCTCTCCCCTCGTCCAAAGACCCAACTCCACAAAAGAAGGCGGCTCCGGTCCAACCTGCGCCATCGGGCTACGGTCGGCACCGAGATCATGCTTCCGACGCTCCGCCTTCTGGCTCGACACCAAAGCCTACCAAAAAGCCTTCCAGCTCCGAAAAGACTCCCTCCAAATCAAGTTTGGAGCCGAGAAGTCCGCCACCGACCCCCCACCATTCGGCACCAAAACACACTTCAGATCCGAAAACATCAACTTCCAAGACTTCGGCACCGAAACTTTCGGCGCCGAAACGGTCAGATGTGCCGAAATCACCAAAAGGACACAGTTTCGACGCTCCGATAGACAAACCGGATCCGAAACATAAAGTGCTCTATATTCATCCTCAAACTGGACATATCACCACTAAAGTGACTTTAAAAAGGACTGATACAGAGGAAGAATACCACATTCCTTTAAAGAAGAGAACGGTTGGAACTAACCCTTCCCCTCCTCCTCTTCCTCTTTCTTCACCTCCTTCACCTCTGTTTCAGCCTATTTCACCTGAACATTCACCACCACATACACCTGACAACCAGGATGATGGGGATGACAATGGGGATGGCGATGATAATCAACCAATGCAAGATCCATGGGATGCTTACAATACTAATTCTCCCACAGGCAATGATCCTGATTTGTATCCTAACAAGCCCTCTCCACCAGATGACAGTGTAGGCTACATTGAGCTACTGGGTAGAGCTGCCAACTACCATGGGGTGCAGCTACATAAGGAGTCATTAGAAGAGGATTTCCTCTTTGAAACCCTCAGTACCACGCAGAGGTCATCACATACACTACTTATGCTCAAAGGGATGATCAGGCATGTAGATGACATTTTTAACGACCCGGTCAGAGCTCGTATTCTTACCCCTAGAGTAGACAAAAAATACAAGCCAGCACCATCGGACCCAGTATATATTAAAGGTCAGTTGCCTCTAGACTCCCTGGTTGTGTCCAATGCAAGAAAAAGAGCCAACTCCCAGACAACAGGAGATGCTCCACCCCCGGATAAGGAATCCAAACTTATCGATGCTTCCGGGAAAAGGGTGGCCTCTCAGGCGGCCAATTTCTGGCGTGTCTCCAACACTCAGGCATTGCTAGCACGATATGACCATGCGCACTGGGAGGAGATGGAGCAATTAATACAATATTTGCCCCAGGAACACAGATCTAAGGCACAAGACCTGGTGCATGAAGGGCAACTTATTTCCAATAACGCTATAAGATGCTCCCTAGATGCTGCAGACACTGCTGCTAGAGCGGTAAACACCAGTGTCCTCTTGAGAAGACATGCTTGGCTTCGCATATCAGGGTTCAAACCAGAGGTGCAAATCTCCATTTTAAACACTCCCTTTGATAAAGAGCATCTGTTTGGCCCAATGGTAGATTCTTCACTAGAGAAAATGAAGGAGGACACTGAAGTGGCCAAATCCATGGGAGCCCTTCAGTCAGCACAAAGCCGTGGTTCCTTTCGGCGCTCCTTTTACCGCGGAGGCTCTAAAAACACCTCCTCGGAGACCACCACCTATAAGGGCAATAACCACCCTCTCCATCTAGGGGTTACTTCAGAGGGGGTTACAGAGGTAACGGCAAAGGCAGGGGCAGGGGTTCAAACACACGCATCTCCTCTTCCAATACAAAGCAGTGACTTGCCTCCACTTCCCCCTGACCACTTAACACCTGTCGGGGGAAGACTGTCAGATTTCCTACCAATCTGGCAGTCAATAACAACAGACAATTGGGTACTACAAATTATCCGTTCTGGTTACTGCCTGGAGTTCATCAACACTCCTCCAAACATTCCACCAAAGTCACACAAACTTTCATCAGATCACCTACACCTCCTCAAACAAGAGGTTCAGTCTCTACTTCTAAAAGCCCGTCTCTACTTCTATAGAGCCCGTACCACCGCAACATCACGGGTCGGGCGTGTACTCCTTTTACTTCCTAATACCCAAAAAAGATGGTTCTCTCAGACCAATATTAGATCTCAGAGAACTCAATCTTTACATTGTCAGATCATTTCCACATGGTAACACTTCAACAAGTACTTCCTCTGCTGAGGAAAGGCGACTTTCTGTTTACTCTAGATTTAAAAGACGCCTATTTTCATATTCCAATCCACCCTGCTCATTGCAAATTCCTCAGGTTTGTGGTAGCAGGTCAACACTTCCAGTTCAAGGTACTCCCATTCGGAGTCACCACAGCCCCCAGAGTCTTCACAAAGTGTCTGGCGGTAGTAGCTGCTCACCTAAGAAGACAAAGCATCCATGTCTTCCCATACTTGGACGACTGGCTCATCAAAGCCAGCATGTACCAGCAATGTCTTCAGCACACTTTCAGAACAATTAAATTACTACATCAACTAGGGTTCACAATCAACGTGACAAAATCACATCTCCAACCAGCCAAAACTCAGGACTACCTAGGAGCCACGATAGATGCTCAAAAAGCTCTGGCCTTCCCCAGCGCAGCCAGAATTCGAAATATTCAGGCTTTTGCCACCTGACAAAGCATCAGGTGGCAAAATTGCATTTGCTTCTACTGAACTGTCGGTCATTAATAAAACATAAATATGAGATCTCTGAGATACTGAGGGAAAAAATGCCTGACACCCTGTTTCTCACAGAAACGTGGCTAAACGAGAGCTCCGCCCCAGATATTCTGGATGCGCTCCCGGAAGGCTACGGGATACTGAGACAAGATCGGGTAGGACAAAGAGGAGGTGGAATTGAGAATCTATGAATCGTCTATGAAGGTCTGCATAAAGAAAGCTAATCTAGAGAAATGCGAGGCTCTCTTTTTCACCCTCTCTGCAGCGGAAGATAAAACCATGGCGGGCTTTTTAATTTACCGCCCACCAGGCCCAGCAGCTCAATTTGCGGTGAGCCTGGGGGAGAAAGTGGTCCAACCAGCTCTACGCTACAACAATTTCCTCATCCTAGGCGATCTCAACATACATTTCGATAATATGGAGAACATGGAAGTACAATCTGTATGTAAGGACCTTATGACATTTAACCTAGTGCAAAAAGTGAACACACCAACTCAACAAGCGGAGCACATTTTAGATCCAATATTTACTAACTCAACTGAGATCGAGTTTGGGACATCATGGCCAGTTCCTTGGTCAGATCACCACTTAGTCTTCTTCACCATACCCTCCGATAGATCCACGGTTGAGAGGCCTACGCAGAAAATCACACGCAGGAAATGGACCAGACTCAACCCGAACTCATTCTCACAGGCATTGCTGAAAAATGATCCTAAACTTGACAAGGATATAAACATAGCTAATAGGCAAATTGAGACATGGATGACGCACTGGATGAGATGGCGCCTTGGACCACAACAAACTCTAAGAGGTCTAAAGCATCGGCGGCATGGTTTAATGAATCATTAATAAGGGCCAAAAAAGAGTGTAAACAGCTTGAGCGCAAGTGGCGGAAGGACTATTGTATCAAGATAAAGGAGAAATATAAAATAGAACTAAAAAAATACCTCGCCTTTATTAAGAAAACACGATGTGATTTCTATACTGAAAAGATTGAAAGGGCCAGTAACTCTTCAAAAGAAATGTTCTCCATACTAAAATCCCTCAAATCATTTGAAAATTTAAATAAACCAACAATCTCCTCAGTGGAGAACTGCAATAAAGTGGCGGATTTCTTTGCAGAAAAAGTGGCAAAAATATATGATGCTTTTCCAGCAGAAGCGCGTCAGGGCAGGAACCCAGATTGTAGGCCGGATACAGCATTCGAGGGAGAAACCCTTGATGAATTCAAGGTGCAGGAGTTAGAAGAGCTGAAGATCATAGCTAGCGGAATTAAATCCGGATCCCCACTAGACCCAGCTCACCCAGAGATCCTAATGCAGGGAGGAAACGTCATTATGCCATATATCTCTGAGCTAATAGCACGCTCCTTTCAGCTGGGAGAAGTACCCGATAAATGGAAGCAAGCGATAGTACTTCCACTAAAAAAAAAAAGCCGTCAATAGATCACTCTGTGCTAGAAAATCTACACCCCATCTCGTTACTACCTTTCTTTGCAAAAATTGCAGAGAAAGTAGCGAATAAGCAGCTAACTAACCATATTAACAAGAATGACCTATTTCACCCTTCACAATCGGGTTTCAGAGCTGCGCACTCAACGGCGTCGGCGCTGCTCTTGGCCACCGAAACACTGAGACAATATGTGGATGAAGGGCAGACCGCTGCACTGATCCTTTTGGATCTCAGTGCGGCTTTTGATACCGTCTCCCATGGTCTCCTCCTCCAAAGATTAGAGACATGCGGCGTTAGGGGCTCCGCTCTTCGCTGAATAACATCTTTTCTCTCCTCGCGGAGCTTTCAAGTCATACAACACAAGCATACATCCAAGAGTATTTCCCTGTTACAGGGAGTTCCACAGGGATCAATCCTAAGCCCCACACTATTTCATCTATATGTGGGACCACTTTCAGAGCTAGTGGAAGGTCATAACGTGACCCTCATATCATATGCTGACAATACTCAGCCGATTGTCACATTGTCTGAGAACCCGGAACAGACAGCCCACCAATTCTCCCGGTGTCTGGAGGATGTAGCAGCGTGGATGTCCAACCATTTCTTGAAACTCAATGGTAACAAAACAGAGGTGTTGATCGTGGGAAAGGCCCCATCCATTTGGTCATCTGCTTGGTGGCCTGAGACGTTAGGCCAACTACCAATTCCGAAAGCAAAAGTAAAAAACCTCGGAGTGTGGTTCCACTCCAAACTGACATTTGACAGCCAAATCCAGAAAGTAGCGGGGAAATGCTTCGGGACCCTTAAAGTCCTGAGAACTCCTTGACCTACTACCTACCAATGCAAGGATAACGATAGTACATGCCTTGGTCACCTCACAGATGGACTATGGCAACGTTCTAAATCTGGGTGCATCCAAAAAAGGGCTGACAAAACTCCAGTTGATACACAACACGGCTGCTCGCCTAGTGTTGAACCTAAAAGAACATCTACAATGAAGGCTCTAGCAAGATTGCACTGGCTGCCTGTGGAGAAGAGAATCATGTTTAAGGCAATGTGCTACTGTTACCGAATCCTGTTAAAAAAGGTCCATGATATCTTCAACCATTGATAAGAGTGGAGAAGTGTGGCTCAATGGTTAGAGCGGCAGACCCTGATGCAGAGATCTGGCCCGGGACCAGGGTTCAATTCCCGCCTCGGCGGGTCTTGGGCTCAATTTCCTCGGACCTGATAATTCTCGCCTCGGTGCCTATTCTAATCATGGGTCCCACTCTGCAACTCTGGGCAATAGCTTGCTTAATCTCCACAACGGCCCCAACAGCGCTGGGATGCCTGGCTTCACCCTGGGGGTGCCCAGGAGTGGACATTTCACAGGGAAAAGCCAGGAAGGGTTCCACAGCGGTATGCGTACAGCGCCAGGACACCTCTTTGGGGGTATAAGTGCGCTTTACAAGTACGAATTTCATTTCATTTCATTTCATAACATCCTATACACCGAGCCGGAACCTAAGATCCAAAGGCAGGGCATTGGTGACTGTGCCGAGAATACAGAAAGCGAGAATGGGTGCACGCTCTTTTAGATATCTTGCAGCCAAGACCTGGAACACATTGCCTGTGGACAAAAGAGCAGAACCTTGTGATCCACCTTTCGCAAAAATCTAAAGACATGGCTGTTCCCACCATCAAACCAGAGTAGATCCACTAGAAGTGCTGTCTAATACCTCTAGTTTCTCGCTTAGAGTTTCTTTGCTGTTTCTTCTGTTTCTAGCGCGGGGACACACCAGTGGTGTAACCAGGCGCTTTATAAATGGATAAATAAATAAGTAAATTAGTTCTCCAGTTTCAACCCAGTCATTGGATTCCAGCTCGGGTTTATATGCAACTGCTGGGAATGATGGCATCTTGCATCATAATCGTTCCCCATGCCAGGCTGCACATGCGTCCACTTCAAGAATGCTTAGCCAGTCAGTGGAACCAGTCACAGGGTCTATTGACCGATCTAGTGTTGGTAAGCAGCCGTGCTCATCGCTCTCTGCAGTGGTGGAACACAAATTTGTCAAAAGGACGGCCGTTCATAGACCCGGTTTCACAGATAGTACTGACAGCGGACGCATCCCTCACTGGCTGGGGAGCTCACCTACACCATCACACAGTGCAAGGCCTGTGGAGTCAACACCAGAAGTTGCTCCACATCAATCATCTAGAGCTGCTTGCAATCTTTCTAGTCCTCAAGGCATTTCAGACTCACCTGGAGGGCAAAGCTGTCTTGGTTCGTACAGACAACATGACAGCTATGTATTACATACAAAAACGGGGGGGGGGGGGGCACACTCTCTCCAACTGTCCCACTTAGCCCAAGACATCTGGAGGTGGGCCATTCACCACAAACTTTATCTCCTAGCGGAACACCTCCCAGGAGTGAACAACCAGATTGCAGATCTCCTCAGCAGGCAGAGGCAGCAAATACATGAATGGGAACTCCACCCTCAGGTTCTCCTCCCAAACTTTCAAAGTTGGGGAGTCCCTCACATAGACCTGTTCACCACGTACCAAAATGCAAAATGCCGAAGCTTTGCCTCCAGGTACCCACACCCGCAATCCAAGGGCAATGCACTATGGATGAACTGGTCAGGGATATTTGCCTACGCTTTTCCGCCTCGCCCACTCATTCCATTAGTAGTTCACAAGCTCAGGCAAACGTCTCTCACACTAATCCTAGTAGCTCCCACATGGGCACGTCAACCTTGGTTCACAACCCTGTTGGAGCTATCTTTGGTTCCGCATCAAAAGCTGCATTTATCCTCCAGTCTCCTCACACAGAGCCATGGAGAAATCAGACACCCAGATCCCAAACAGCTGAACCTCGCGATCTGGCTCCTGAAATCTTAGAGTTTGGTTACTTAAACCTTCCACCAGAATGTATGAATATCATTAGGGAGGCTAGAAGGCCTACTACAAGGGCATGCTACGCAGCTAAGTGGAAGAGATTTGTTATCTACTGTGGTAACAATCATATCAACCCTCTTGATGCCTCCATACAGAACATCATATGCTATCTGTTACACTTGCAACAGTCAGCGTTGGCTTATACCTCTATCAGACTACACCTAGTGGCAGTTGCTGCATATCTACAAAATAGACAGCATTTGTCGTTGTTTAGAGTACCCGTGATCAAAGCTTTCATGGAAGGACTAAAAAGAGTCATACCACCAAAACTACCACCAGCTCCACTGTGGAATCTTAATATAGTCCTTACAAGGTTGATGGGCCTGCCTTTTGAGCCCATGCACAAATGCGAACTACAGTTCCTCTCTTGGAAAACAGCTTTCCTCATTGAAATCACATCATTAAGGAGAGTGAGTGAATTACAGGCATTAACCATACAAGAACCATTTTTCCAATTACACAAAGACAAAGTGGTTCTTCGTACTAATCCTAAATTTTTACCTAAGGTCGTATCTGCATTTCAAATAAATCAGTCAGTAGAATTACCCGTATTCTTCCCTCAACCTGATTCAGTTGCAGAAAGAGCTCTACACACCTTAGATGTTAAAAAAGCACTCTTGTACTACACTGAAAGGACAAAATCTTTTCGTAAAACGAAACAACTCTTTGTTGCTTTTGTGCCACCACACAAAGGCAATCCCATCTCCAAATCAGGTATTGCAAGGTGGATTGTTAAGTGCATTCAAATCTGCTATGCGAAAGCAAAAAGAACTCTAACTGTACCCCCTACGGCACATTCCACTCATAAGCTAGGGGCCACTATGGCTTTTTTAGGAAACTTTCCTATTGTTGACATTTGCAAAGCTGCAACATAGTCTACACAGCACACATTCACTAAACATTAGTGTGTAGATGTGTGAGCAAGACAACAAGCCAATGTGGGTCAAGCAGTACTAAAGACACTATTTCAGACAACTCCAACAGCTACAGGTTAGCCACCGCTTTGGGAGGATACTGCTATGTAATCTATGCACAGCATGTGATCTACAGCTCACATGCCTCGAACGGATAATGTTACTTACCCAGTAAGCATCTGTTCTTTGTATGTAGAGCTGTAGAGTCACATGCGCCCACCCACCTTCCCGGATACCTGTGGCTGCTACAGTTCTCTATTTAATTGACATACATTCGCATGGACATTTCTATTCTTTACTACTACTCCATTCTCACCGTCTGCGGCAAACAATCTAACAATGGAGTCGATGCCCATGCGCACTATCACCGAAAGGAGGAGTCACCTACCTTGTGACTGGAAAGACTTCTTTGAAGAAAAACAAGTGCAAACATCCGGACCCAACACTAGATGGCGAGCTATGCACAGCATGTGACTCTACAGCTCTACATGCCAAGAACAGATGCTTACTGGGTAAGTAACATTATCCTCTAATATACTGGATCTTTTATAACTAGGAGTTCGGGCCCATGAGAACTCAATAATCACTTACGAAACCAGGTCCTCTGATGAACCTTTTTGTAGAGCTAATAGGGACTCGATAATGAAAAAAACAGATGAAATTCCCTAAAATAAAGGAAATGCCTAACTAACGTAACATTGTCACAATATTTCAATTTTGTCAATAACTCGTCAATAATGACAAACTCTGAATACTCGTCTGTTAGAACTGGGGGTCTCTAGTTGGCTGAGGTATGTACCTTAGTCCAAATAGGGACCCTTGCTTCTAGTCAGGGTAAGGAGGGACACACCCTTAGATAACCCCTGCTCACCCCCTGGTAGCTTGGCACGAGCAGCCAGGCTTATCTCCAAGGCAAAGTATTTGCAACCACACTCCCAGTAACACAGTGATAACACCACAAATGGACACCACACCAGTTTCATAAAATTAGCAGTATCTTTATAAAAAGGAATACGATGAGACCAAACGATAGAAAACCAACATATGCGTATTCGTAATAATTCACTTGGCCGGTTATTAGGCCAGCAATCACTTGTAGGTTCTTGCCGTATTAATGAGCAATTTACGCTCTCTAATGCAGTCCTAATGCAATGCTATGCAGTTCGTAATGTAATAGGACAGTCCTTAATGCAAGAATCAGGCAGTTCGTAATGCAATAATAATGCGATTCGTAATGCAAGAATCAGGCAGTTCGTAATGCAATAATAATGCGGTTCGTGATGCAAGAATCAGGCAGTTCGTAATGCAATAATAATGCGGTTCGTAATGCAAGAATCAGGCAGTTCGTAATGCAATAATAATGCGGTTCGTGATGCAATCTGCATGGTCAACTCTGGCACCACCAGGCTCCAACAGCAGAGACAACGGTCATAGGCTTACAGGGGCGGCCCCGGTCCTGCTGGGCAGGTCCGGGCTGCTCGGGGACTCAGCGCGTCTAACGCGGTGCAGCGGGAGAGAGCTCGGAGCACTCCTGTACTCCTCCTGCATGCCTCCCCAGGCCACACACGCTTGCGGCTCCTGACCGGAGTCCAAGCCTTACCTGGGGGGGGGGTGCGTTGCCTCGCTCTCTCTCTCTCCCCGCTCGTCGGACGTCCTGCTGGGTGATCCCGATCACGTTGCGGCTCTGTTGCTAGGCGGCGCTGTAGCCGGACAGGTTACGGTGCGGCCTTCTCCGTCGTTGATGATCTTGGGCAGATTCCTTTCGACAAACAACGATCACGATCCCTTTCACCTTGTAGCTTTCTCAGCTTCAAGAAATCCTTTAGCACGTTGCGGCTCGGGCCGGCGGCGGCGATCTTTACTCACAGCCTCAGGTACAATGACGGCTCGGGCCACAACAGCAAGGCAGCAGCGTGGACGATGTTTCACGCTGCGGGGGCAGTGCGATCACGGGGCACCTCATAAACAGTACCACGGAACACACGGCAGTCTCGGGCGTGCAAGAGCACCACGCACACAGCGTCGCTGAGACACGGTTGGAAACTTTTGTGTTCCTGAGTTTCCACAACAGGGGACCAGCTCTCCTCGGGCCCTTGGAGACACGCTACTTCAGGACACAGCGCACAGCAAAGTCCTCACAAGCAGGGGGACACAGCAAAGTCCCTTGTCCTCTCCTTAGTCAAACCAGCAAACTGCAGGCCAGCCCCAGAACACACAGCAAGGGCAGTCCTTCTCTTCAGCTGTTCTACTTTGGCAGAGGTTCCTCTTGTTCACGAAGTAGGTTCAATCCTTTTTCAATATGGATTTCAGTCTTGAGTTCAGGGGTTTCAGCTCTTACATTTATACCCCTAAATGCCTTTGAAGTCTTTGTGTTCAGAGGGCTCTGACCTCGGTCCAAACCAGACCTGGGTGTCTTCCTGCCAGTGCACACCCTCCTCCTTTGATAGTCAGGGTCTGGGGCCCAGACGCTCAGCAGGAGGTGGAGCCATCCTTTTGTGGCAGCAACACAACCCTCTCCACATCCAGGGGGCTACTCCCCCCCCCCCCCCCTCAAATGCAGGCCAGCCTGTTGCTGTCTCACCTTCTCCTCCCTGGGGTCAGGACACTTCCCAGACCCTGTCACGTCTAAACCGAGGCAGGCAATATACAACCAGGCAGAGGCACACAGGATGGTTTAATACAAGAAACCAGCCACTTCTGAAAGCGTGGTTTCTAAACACACAATTCAAAAACCATCTTCACAAAAATGTGTTATTAAATTCTGAGTTCAGGCACACTAAACTCCATTTCTCCATCTTTATGCCTATGGGAAGATATGCTGGAAACATGGGACACAGCATTCCCCATTCTGTCCTATGGGCAAGATGGCCTTGCAACAGTGAAAAACGAATTTGGCAGTATTTCACTGTCAGGACATGGTACACACCTCATTACATGTCCTACCTTTGACATACACTGCACCCTGCCCAGGGAGGTACCTTGGGCCTACTATAGGGGTGTCTGATGTGCATAAAAAGGGAACGGTAAGGCCTGGCAAGTGGGTGCACTTGTCAGGACAACAAGGCAGTTATCAACTGCGCGCAGGCACTGCAGTGGCAGGCCTGAGATCTCTTTTTAGGGCTACTTGTGTGGGTGGCACAATTAGTGCTGCAGGCCCACTAGTAGCATTTGCATTACCAGCCCTGGCACACATAGTGCACTTTACTAGTAAGGCAAACATACCAATTATGGACAACCAATTACCATAACAATTTACACAGAGAGCATATGCACTTTAGCACTGATCAGCAGTAGTAAAGTGCCCAGAGTCCTAAAACCAACAAAAACAGGTCAGAAACAATACAGGAGGAAGGCAAAAAGTTCAGGGATGACCCTGCAAAAATGGCCAAGTCCAACACAACTCCCTTCCAGCCAAAACACAGGGTAGACCAATCACTACCTTGATGGGCTTCCCTGCTTTGGGCGATAGAACACGGACCCCGGCCCGCAACTGCAGTGGCATATTCCAGTTCTACGCCAATCTGAACCCAGTTGGATCCCTCTGTCCCTACTCTCAGGGCCCCCTAAGCTAACCCAGGGGGGACCCATCTCCTCACCTGGGGACCCCATCTGTGCAGCGCCTAAACTTACTTTGCTCACAGATGTGTCCACACTGGTAGACAGTACCCACATGGCCAACACAGTGGTGTGGCCCAGTCCACCCTCGAGGTGTGACTCCAGCCCGCCGCCCAGGGGCAACTCTGTCCACCAGGACAACCAGCCACAGTGGCCACTGACAGCTGTCAGTGATGAGAGCCAGGCCTCATGCCTTTCAGGCCTCTCTAACCTCTGTGGCGTCAGAAAACGGGGGGAAGTAGCCCCAGGTGCCTGGCACCTTGTCTCCACTCTCCCTTCTGCCAAGTCAGGTATGGCATCCTGACACTGGCCCGCCAGCCCAGGGTCTGTACCCTCCGGCTGAACAAGAGACTGGGGTGGACTCTCCCACACCCTGCCTTCCTCTCTGGACCCATGCACCCTCCCCACTGGAGCGGTGCTACCAGACACCAGAACTGGTGGGATGCTGGTTACAGCAGTCCCCCTCAGTTCACCTGACACTTTGGGATCCCCCTCAGGAAGTGGCCTCCCGGTACAGACTAGGCTCCCCTCCTGGTGTTCCCTTATGGAACCAAACAGGTCCTGGGACTGGGTATCGGGCACCTTGGGACACAGCCCCCTCCCACTCCTTCTCCTCTGAGACAGGACGTGGGACCCTACACCCCTCCCACTACATTAGGACCTATCTGGGCTACCACAAACCTCCCCTACCTCACTTGGTTGGGGAAAACCTGAACCACCCCCTTCTGGGTCACTCCAAAAAGCTTCCTCAGACCCTCGGGAATCCACCCAAAGGTCTGCCTCCTGCGCAAGTTCCCTGGAATCAGAGAACTCGCACCCCACCGGGTGTTGGCATAGATCTGGAAAACAGGGACTTAAAATATGCTCTCCAACAAATGAATCACACAGCCCCCCGCAGTTAACCAAGCTATCCTTTGCCTCACCCTCCAGTGCCTCACACAAGTACCCCACACCACTCTCCTGAGATTGGCAAGACAGGGTCTGACTGTCTCCGTCACTCAACCTACACTCTTCTGGGCGGTCTCCACTCTCACACACCAAGGTTTCTACCATGGGGGAACCCCTCTCCCTGCACCCCTCATCTAGGGTTAGTAGGGTGTCCCTCTCACCACTAGGAATTTGATCCCCTGTGTCAGTTCCCCAATCTACTTCAGGGACACTGCACACCACTGGAGCTACCTCATAAACCTGAACCCCCTGGTGTATGTTAACCCCCTTCCTCAAGTCGGGCGCCACATCTCTGGGTGTATGTACTTTTCTCTCAGCACTAGACACTACATTTTTGCTGCCACCATCTGAGCTGGACTCCACCTCCAACCCAGCAGAGCTCACTTCCTGAGCTACACACATCTCTTTTGGCTTGGCTGAGACACTCATGGCCTCGAGCCTTTCGAGCTCCAAATTAAGCTCCCTCATTCTTAACTTATGTGCCAAAAGCAATCTCTTCTCCAAAGCGAGAGCGTTCTTGCTCTCCTCTGCCCACCTTTTGCTCTCAATGAGCAACTTCTTCTCATCCGCCTGAGCCTTTAGTTTCAAAACCTCCAACTCGCGCTCTGACCCTTTGGTTTTCCTCCAGCTCCTCTGGGGAAAAGCTCCTCCCGGAATGGTTACTACCAGCCCCTGAGGCTGGACCTCCCACTGGCAAATCCTGTGGACCAAATCCATTCCCTGGGTCATCCTCATCCACCTCAGCATCACCTGTCTCCTGAGCCTCTTTGGCTTCCCTCCAGGCCCTTAAGGCCGTTTGCAGCTCCTCCTTCTTGGCGCTACTTTTCATGGGACATCCCAAAGCTCTGCAGAATTGTCTCAATTGATCAACTTTGTAGGTAAGCAATGCCTCAATGTCGAATTCCAATTCTGCAACCTCACTAGCTACTTGACTCCTTTGAGACATGATGTGTGGCTTAAAGGTCGCTCAAAAATAGAACCAAAAATCAGTAACACAATATGTGGTTGCGTCGTGGTCTGCGCTAAAACTAGTGATGTACACCAATCACTGTTAGTCAGTTGCAAATACACGTTCAAATCCCCAACCGCTGACACCCAATGTTAGAACTGGGGGTCTCTAGTTGGCTGAGGTATGTACCTTAGTCCAAATAGGGACCCTTGCTTCTAGACAGGGTACGGAGGGGCACACCCTTAGATAACCCCTGCTCACCCCGTGGTAGCTTGGCACAAGCAGCCAGGTTTATCTCCAAGGCAATGTGTAAAGTATTTGCAACCACACTCCCAGTAACACAGTGATAACACCACAAATGGACACCACACCAGTTTCATAAAAATAGCAGTATCTTTATAAAAAGGAATACGATGAGACCGAACGATAGAAAACTAACATATGCGTATTCGTAATAATTCACTTGGCCGGTTATTAGGCCAGCAATCACTTGTAGGTTCTTGCGGTATTAATGAGCAATTTACGATCTCTAATGCAGTCCTAATGCAATGCTATGCAGTTCGTAATGCAGCTCGTAATGTAATAATAGGACAGTCCTTAATGCAAGAATCAGACAGTTCGTAATGCAATAATATTGCGATTCGTAATGCAAGAATCAGGCAGTTCGTAATGCAATCATAATGCGGTTCGTGATGCAAGAATCAGGCAGTTCGTAATGCAATAATAATGCGGTTCGTAATGCAAGAATCAGGCAGTTCGTAATGCAATAATAAAGCGGTTCGTGATGCAATCTGCACGGTCAACTCGGGCACCACCAGGCCCCAACAGCAGAGACAATGGTCATAGGCTTACAGGGGCGGCCCCGGTCCTGCTGGGCAGGTCTGGGCCGCTCGGGGACTCAGCGCGTCTAACGCGGTGCAGCGGGAGAGAGCTCGGAGCACTCCTGTACTCCTCCTGCACGCCTCCCCAGGCCACACACGCTTGCGGCTCCCGACCGGAGTCCAAGCCTTACCTGGGGGGGTGCGCTGCCTCTCTCTCTCCCCCCGCTCGTCGGACGTCCTGCTGGGTGATCCCGATCACGTTGCGGCTCTGTTGCTAGGCGGCGCTGTAGCCGGACAGGTTACGGCGTGGCCTTCTCCGTCGTTGATGATCTTGGGCAGATTCCTTTCGACGAACAACGATCCCTTCACCTTGTAGCTTCCTCAGCTTCAAGAAATCCTTTAGCACGTTGCGGCTCGGGCCGGCAGCGGTGATCCTCACTCACAGCCTCAGTTACGATGACGGCTCGGGCCGCAAACAGCAATACAGCAGCGTGGACGATGTTTCACGCTGTGGGGGCAATGCGATCACGGGGCCCCTCGTAAACAGTACCACGGACCACACGGCAGTCTCAGGCGTGCAAGAGCACCACGCACACAGCGTCGCTGAGACACGGTTGGAAACTTTTGTATTCCTGAGTTTCCACAACAGGGGACCAGCACTCCTCGGGCCTTTGGAGACACACTGCTTCAGGACACAGCACACAGCAAAGTCCTCACAAGCAGGGGGACACAGCACACAGCAAAGTCCCTTGTCCTCTCCTTAGTCAAACCAGCAAACTGCAGGCCAGCCCCAGAACACACAGCAAGGGCAGTCCGTCTCTTCAGCTGTTCATCTTTGGCAGAGGTTCCTCTTGTTCACGAAGTAGGTTCAATTCTTTTTCAATATGGATTTCAGTCTTGAGTTCAGGGGTTTCAGCTTCTACATTTATACCCCTAAATGCCTTTGAAGTCTTTGTGTTCAGGGGGCTCTGACCGCGGTCCAAACCAGACCTGGGTGTCTTCCTGCCAGTGCACACCCTCCTCCTTTGATAGTCAGGGTCTGGGGCCCAGACGCTCAGCAGGAGGTGGAGCCATCCTTTTGTGGCAGCAACACAGCCCTCTTCACATCCAGGGGGCTACTCCTCCCCCCCACATCAAATGCAGGCCAGCCTGTTGCTGTCTCACCTTCTCCTCCCTGGGGTCAGGACACTTCCCAGACCCTGTCACGTCTAAACCCAGGCAGGCAATATACAACCAGACAGAGGCACATAGGATGGTTTAAGAC
>CAWUFW010023706.1:0-71150 GCA_963921515.1 Calotriton arnoldi | reverse complement strand
CTGGGTGGGAGGAAATTTGTGGATCCACGCAGATTCCAGAACTTTCCCACACAGAAATTTGAGAAAAAAGTGATTTTTTCAACGAAATTTGAGGTTTGCAGGGGATTCTGGGTAGGAAAATGTTGGGGGACCCACGCAAGCCATACCTCTCTGGACTCCCCCGGGTGTCTAGTTTTCAGAAATGTATGGGTTTGGTAGGTTTCCCTAGATGGCCGCTGAGCCCAGGGCCAAAAACTCATGGGACCCCCCTTGCAAAACCAGGTTGGTTTGTGATGGGTAATTTTGAAGTCGCCTCAATAGGTTTTGGGCCTTTGCCTGTCGCGGGTCCTTGACCCACCCACGCAAGTGAGGTACCATTTTTATCGGGAGACCTGGGGGAACGCTGGGTGGGAGGAAATTTGTGGATCCACGCAGATTCCAGAACTTTCCCACACAGAAATTTGAGAAAAAAGTGATTTTTTTCAACAAAATTTGAGGTTTGCAGGGGATTCTGGGTAGGAAAATGTTGGGGGACCCACACAAACCATACCTCGCTGGACTCCCCCGGGTGTCTAGTTTTCAGAAATGTATGGGTTTGGTAGGTTTCCCTAGATGGCCGCCGAGCCCAGGGCCAAAAACTCCTGGGACACCCCTTGCAAAACTAGGTTGGATTGTGATGGGTAATTTTGAAGTCGCCTCAATAGGTTTTGGGCCCTTGCCTGTCGCGGGTCCTTGACCCACCCACGCAAGTGAGGTACCATTTTTATCGGGAGACCTGGGGGAACGCTGGGTGGGAGGAAATTTGTGGATCCACGCAGATTCCAGAACTTTCCCACCCAGAAATTTGAGAAAAAAGTGATTTTCTTCAAAGAAATTTGAGGTTTGCAGGGGATTCTGGGTAGGAAAATGTTGGGGGACACAGGCAATCCATACCTCGCTGGACTCCCCCGAGTGTCTAGTTTTCAGAAATGTGTGGGTTTGGTAGGTTTCCCTAGATGGGCGCCGAGCCCAGGGCCAAAAACTCATGGGACCCCCCTTGCAAAACCAGGTTGGTTTGGGATGTGTAATTTTGAAGTCGCCTCAATAGGTTTTGGGCCCTTGCCTGTCGCGGGTCCTTGACCCACCCACGCAAGTGAGGTACCATTTTTATCGGGAGACCTGGGGGAACGCTGGGTGGGAGGAAATTTGTGGATCCACGCAGATTCCAGAACTTTCCCACACAGAAATTTGAGAAAAAAGTGATTTTTCAACAAAATTTGAGGTTTGCAGGGGATTCTGGGTAGGAAAATGTTGGGGGACCCTTGCAAGTCATACCTCGCTGGACTCCCCCGGGTGTCTAGTTTTCAGAAATGTATGGGTTTGGTAGGTTTCCCTAGATGGCCGCCGAGCCCAGGGCCAAAAACTCATGGGACCCCCCTTGCAAAACCAGGTTGGTTTGTGATAAGTAATTTTGATGTTGCATCAATAGGTTTTGGACCCTTCCCTGCCGCGGGTACTTGGCCCACCCAAACAAGTGAGGTACCATTTCTATTGGGATACTTTGAGAAATGCTGGAGGGTTGGAAATCTGGTGTTACTTTCTGCAGCGTGAAAATTTGAGCACAATAATGCAAGGAAAATGTCACAGTAACATTTTGAGGTTTGCAGGACATTGTGGGTAAGATAACTTGCTGGGATCCACAAGAGAGATATCACCATGTACTCCCCTGGGTGTTTAGTTCACGACAAAATGTACAGTTGGTAGGTTATTCTTGGATGAAATGTACACCTTGGCACAGAGACTAAAAAGACAAAGATTACTGCACAGCCATCTATTCCTCAAGCACACACACATACTGGTTGGATTTGGCACGAGGGCGAGTGATGGTTCAGTATATAAAATTTTATTAACAAGAGATTTCAAAAAAATGAAATGCACTGTCAATAATTGAAAGGACAAAAAACAGAACCAATGACTCGCAGCTCGTGAGCTGTAAAGCCACGTCAAGGCACCAACCGCTTTACAGGCCATTCACACACCTTTCATACATGATACACACAAGACCATTCACACCACCAGGCACAAAACCAACACATTACAACATTCACAAAAAGGGACAAGGTACACCCTGCTTGACAAAAACAGAAAATAATTTTTTTTCTACACAACCACCTATTCCTCAAGCACACATACATACTGGTTGGATTTGGCACGAGGGTGAGCGATGGTTCAGTATATATAGTTGTATTAACCAGAGATTTCACAAAAAAAGAAATGCACTGTTAATAATTGAAAGGACGAGAAACTGAACCATTGACTCACAGCTCGTGAGCTGTAAAGCCACGACAAGGCACCAACCTCTTTACAGGCCATTCATACACCTTTCATATGTGTGACACATACAAAACCATTCACACCGCCAGCCGCGGGCCCAGCACATTACAACACTCAAACCAGCAGACAGCGCCATTCAAGGGCC
Source organism: Calotriton arnoldi (assembly GCA_963921515.1). Taxonomy (NCBI): domain Eukaryota; kingdom Metazoa; phylum Chordata; class Amphibia; order Caudata; family Salamandridae; genus Calotriton; species Calotriton arnoldi. The sequence continues at coordinate 68,713 of CAWUFW010023706.1, read as the reverse complement.
CATCACTTTCACACGCCCACATTCCTGACACAGCAACCACACCAGCTCACGGATTGCGTGGAGTGGCGTTTGGCTAGCACTGTGTGTGTAGTGACCAGCAGCTAGTCACTACTCACACACCGCCAGCCAAGCGCCAGTCCACGTACACCGCCAGCCGAGCGCCAGTCCAAACACACCGCCAGCCAAGCGCCAGTCCAAACACACCGCCAGCCAAGGGCCAGTCCAAACACACCGCCAGCCAAGCGCCAGTCCAAACACACCACCAGCCAAGCGCCAATCCACGCACACCGCCAGCCAAGCGCCAGCCCACTCACCGCCAGCCAAGCACCAGTCCACGCACACTGCCAGCCAAGCACCAGTCCATGTACACCGCCAGCCAAGCGCCCATCCACGCACACTGCCAGCCAAGCGCCAGTCCACTCACCGCCAGCCAAGCGCCAGATCACACACACCGCCAGCCAACCGCCAGTCCACGCACACCGTCATACATTTTTTTTAAACAAGAAAGAAAACACAAACCAATTGCAACTAGATACCAAACTATAACTACAAAAACAACAGCAGTAACTAAAGACATCATTCTATTGCCAAACGTGAAACTGAACAACTATATAAAACCATACAGACCAGGCAGTACACTATTAGACTCACGGTTGGTCCCAAAAACTCTTTTTAGTGTGATACAATTTGAAACATGAGGGCACACACAGCCCAGGATTAGAAGGACAATCGGCACAGTGCATACGACTCTCCTTCCGCACACCTCTTCGCAAGCAGACTCTACATCTCTTACAGGGATTGTTTTTTTTGGGCGTGGGAGGAATTAAATCAGGAAAGTGGCGATCTTTCAATCTAGCCACATCCTCCACCACTCCAACTCTAGGAACACTTGCCTGTTCCACAACAACAAGGCTGCCTATCACAGACTGCTGAAACTGAACAAAAGTCAACTTTGACTCAGGAGAACACTCCTTGTACACAACAAAAGCATTGAAAGTTGCTAAATTTAAGAGATGGATGGCCAACTTTTTGTACCAAATGTAAGCCTTACGAATAGCAGTGTAAGGTTCCAACCTCTGATCTACTTTATCAACACCACCCATGTGCTTATTGTAGTCTAAAATGCACACAGGTTTGCGTACTTCAGCAAACTGACCCCAAACAGCCACAGGTGAAGTACTCTCATCATGGATGGTAGTCAGCATGTACACATCCCTCCTGTCCACAAATTTCACAGCTAGTAGTTCATCACTACGCAAGGAACTGCACTGTACCCTCTGAAGTTTTTGGAAACAAGCTCTTTTGGATAACCTTTACGGTTAGAGCGGATTGTGCCACAAGCAAAAGTGTCCACTTTGAACAATTCCTTAAACAATTGCACAGCAGTGTAGAAGTTATCAAGGTACAAATGGTGGCCTCTGTTAAACAGTCCTCTAGCAAGATCCCACACAATTTTCTCTGAAACTCCAAAAGTGGACGGACAACCAGGGGGTCAATAGTGGAATCCCTACCAGTGTACACACGGAAATTAAAAACATATCCTGTCCTACTCTCAGACAACATATACAGCTTAATTCCATAACGTGCCCTCTTGCTAGGGATGTACTGCCTAAAAACCAAACGGCCCTTGAACAGGACCAAAGACTCATCAATAGATATTTCTTTCCCTGGAGTATAGATCTCTGAAAATCGATCTACAAAGTGATCAAGAACAGGCCGAATCTTAAAAGACGGTCACAGTCAGGGTGATCTCGTGCCAACGCCAAAGTATTATCAACAAAATGCAGCATCCGAAGCAAAAGTAAATACCGATCACGGGTCATAATCGCAGGAAATATGGCCGTTGCCATCAAGGGACTGGTAGACCAATATGAAGCCATGGACGTCTTCCTTATCAAGCCCATCAAAAAAGTCAAACCCAAAAACTTCTTCATCTCATCCAGATTTGTGGGAGTCCACCGGGTAGCTCTAGAGTGGGGCTTAAGTGTGGCACTGTGGTCCCTCAAAAACTGTTCAGCATACAAATTAGTCTGCTCAACAATCTCAGCCAAAAATACATCATCCATAAACAACTGAAAAAACTGTATAGGCAAAAAAAATTCGCAGTCCACTCTACACCCTGCATCCACACTAAAGGCAGGCAACACCGGCTGCACCATGTTTGGATCAACCCAGAGTCCAGCACTTCCAGTAGGGAAGCCTTGCATCCTCAGGCTGCAATACCAATGTCTCTTGCTGCACCATCGGCACATCAGTGACCCCTCTAAAACAGGTACTTCATCCGCACTGAGAGTACCTTCATCCGCACTGAGAGTATCTTCATCATCCGATGATTCCATGTGGAGAGAAAACTCACTGCCTGAATCTTCCCCTCCATCCTCTCCCTCAGATGCACTGTCAGTCTCATAATCCTGCTCAGAGGAAGATTCAAGAAGCATACCAACCACCTGCTGAGCAGTCATTCTACGGCTAGCCATAATCCTTACTAATAAAGGTAACTTGTCAAACAAGTCAACAACAACAAACACTTTGTAAAATAAGTAATAGACAAAATGCGTCTTTATCAGAAAGACCTATATACTCCAAAACTACACCACTCACTTGCCAGAAGCAGCTAGACTCACCACCACCTACTCTGCACAGACACAGTAAAGATCAACAATATCCCACTAAAAAAGAAAAAGAAAAGAAAATTACACATAAGACAATGCAAAACACATCGCAAAGAATTTCATGCTCAAAACACTAACTAAATATGCTGCCATTATGACACCACTTACAAAAAAATTCATTCATGCATGACAATAATACTCATTTGGAGTAAATACAACAAAAATGTTTTTCTTACCAAAAAAATGCAATTACGCAAAACTGCAGAACAACCACTGCCGAAACTGCAAACAGGAATCACAAGCTTTACACTAGAATAAAAAGGAGAAATAAAACATTACAATCACATATGCAAATAATGCACTAGTCCACATACTATCCACCAGCCAAGCAAAAGTGGTAGGTGGGCCTAAAAGAATAAGGCCGATCTGCCCCCACAGGGAGCAGAAACAGCCAAAACTTTCACCCTCATAAACGGGGAGCGACCCTTGCCCAAGGGGTCACTCCCCAACACCAACATTTAAAAAGCCCTGGTGTCTACTGGCTTCTGCCCCCCCCTAGGGGACAGATGGGCCTGAAAACATATGGCCAATCTGCCCAAAGGGGCAGAAACAACCACAATAAATACCCCATAAAGGGGAGCGACCCTTGCCCAAGGGGCCGCTCCCAACAACACAAAAACAATCCCTGGTGGCTTAGTGGACATACAATAAATTTAATTGTTTATTTGGGTCGATCTGCCCTTCCAAGGGGTCAGAAACGGCCCAAATAAATGCTACCCAAAGGGGAGCAACCCGTGCCGAAGGGGCCGCTCCCCAAAAACATATTGCTCCCCCAAGGGGAGCGACCCTTGCCCAAGGGGCCGCTCCCCAACAACATAATTTAATTTTAAAAAAAAATCCCTGTTGGCCTAGTGGGCACAGGGGGCAGACCCAACTAAACAAATTGCTCCCCCAAGGGGAGCGACCCTTGCCCAAGGGGCCGCTCCCCGACACACAAAGGGCTTTTACAAACCCTGGTGGCCCAGTGGGCGCCACAAACCTTTTTTTTTTTTTTTTTTAATATATCCGATCTGCCCTCTCCAAAGGGGGCAGAACCAACTACACATATTTCTCCCTCAAGGGGAGCGACCCTTGCCCAAGGGGCCGCTCCCCAAAACACAAAGGGCATTTAAAAAAAAATAATAACCCTGGTGGCCCAGTGGGCGCCACAAACCTTTTTTTAAAAAAAATATATCCGATCTGCCCCCCCCAAAGGGGGGCAGAACCAACTACACATTTCTCCCCCAAGGGGAGCGACCCTTGCCCAAGGGGCTGCTCCCCAAAACACAAAGGGCATTTAAAAAAATCCCTGGTGGCCCAGTGGGGGCACACACACCTTTTTAAAATAATAATTCGATCTGCCCCCCCCCCCAAAGGGGGGCAGAACAAACTACACATATTTCTCCCCCAAGGGGAGCGACCCTTGCCCAAGGGGCCGCTACCCGACTCTGCAAAAATCACCCCCAAGGGGAGCGACCCTTGCCCAAGGGGCCGCTCCCCGACACAATTTGGGCATTTAAAAAAAAAAAAAGAGCATTCCTGCTGCACGATCGCGCCCCAGGCGCGATCGTGCAGCAGGAATGCTTTTTAAAACACATCAGAGGAAAGGAAAACCCTTTCCTTTCCTCCGATGTCCTTTAAAATATACCCCCCACCCTCCACGAGGCAAAACGCACCTCTTTCTTTCCCGACGCGATGGAAGCAAATGGCTTCCAGCGCGTCGGGAAACACAAAGGAAACCTCCAATGACGTCAGCGTGCCTCGCGCGCTGACGTCATTGATGACGTGGAGGGGGGCAGAGGGAGGCAGGGGAAGGGCTTCCCCTGCCTTCCCCGGTGGGGGCACAAAGATCGGTGTCCCACGGGGGGAGCGCCAGCGCTTCCCCCGTGGGTGGGTGTCACGACGGCTGGGAGCCGTCATGAGCACACGCCCACTGTGTGTCATGATGGCTCCCAGCCGTTGTGAGCACCGAAGGGGTTAAGGAGCAGGTTGGCTTCAGTATTTCTTCTTGCCTGTAACTGTAATACGGTAATGGATTTGTGGACCTTGCTGGTGTGGCAGTCAAATCTGGTACCACCCTGTTTGAAAATTGTTATCGCTTTTGGGCTTCACTCAACACTAAGTTAAGTAAGTCATTATGGCCAGTAGTGCTCATGTGCAAAAACCTCAAAATTTTAATGAATCCTGGGAAAACAGTGCTAGAATGGAAAAGATGGTTCAAGGCTTTCAAAAATGATTTGACAGCCATAGATGCTGGTGGCTATTCACCAGTTAGAAAACTGGCCCTGTTGTTTAACTGTTTATGGAATGAAGGCCAAAGAATATTTGACCATCTTCCAGAAGTAGAACCACCTAGCAAGGATTCAGGGCGAGAGGGGGTTTGTATGTGTACATTGAAGCTGAGAAAAGACAATCAATTTCTGAGGAACCCAGTATTGTCTTAGAACGTTTTAATTTGTATTCGTGTAAACGAGACTCTGTAGAATCTCTAGATCAATATGTTGCTGCTCTGAGAATTCTGGCTTGTACAGGCAAATTTGAAAATGAAGTTGACCAGTACATTAGGGATCAAATTGTTTTGAGTTGCCATTTAAAGAAGGTACAAGAACATTTATTATGCTGTACTATCCCACTCTTATTCAAACGATAAAAATAGCAAATGGTATAGAACAGTCTATAAAATCTGTTACAATATTGGAAAATGCTGGTCAGCCTGAGAAGTCAGAGAATGTTAATATTAGTTTGGTTGGGGGGCGTGGTCAGGCTGCCGTCCAAGATGGCGGCTCGGCTCTGAAGCTCCTCCGGCGGACCCCAATAAACTCCTCTGAATCGGACCTAATGGCCCCCAAATGAAACCAGAGTGATGCGCTAGGCTGGTCAGTAACATCGGCGGCCTGAGGCGACCGGCTCATGCGGTGGAAATCGAAGGAACCGGTCCGTACGGCCCTGCAGACCAGGTATGGGCGGGGCCACCTGCATGGACTGTGCGAGGCCCTGGATTGCGGCCTGAAAGAAGATGGCGCGGGTCGGTTTCCCTGGACTATCGTCCTCAGTTCACGGTGAAAATCAGCTCAATGCGCGGTTCGTGCGGCCGGTTGGCGAGGTGAATGATGGCTGCAATTGAATCCTTACCCCCCCCGCCACACCTTCACTACATAGGGCCATGCTGCTGGTGGGTGCGCGGCCTGCCCGCTCCGCGAGGCCCCCCGGCAACAGGGGCCACGGGTGAGCCTGGGACACAGCCATCCAGCTGTCCAGGCGGGCCGCAAGGGGGGCCATCTGGACCGGGGTCCCCTCGCCGACCAATCGTCTGCACGGACCCGCGATACTGCCGCAGCGGGCCTAATTAGTCCCACACATGACTGACTCAATTTCCAGGCCCCAGCATTGTCCTCACATTTTTCGCCAATCACTTGCCCACATTGCACAAATTGCTGGCCCGGACCATATTTGCAACTACAACTCTTTGGCTGCCAACGCGGAGAGCACCCTCTGGCACATGACTCCGCTGTGGTTGGAGCATCCCGAGGCAAGCAACTGTCCATGAGGAGTGTCGTCTACGGTATAGGTACAGGGTGCCCCTTGGCGCGCAGATACTAGTCGAGGTGAGTTCACTGTATTGCCTGCATTGCGGTCCCCTCTGCCCCCACTGGCAGATGTGGCATCTCAACAGGTGAGGGTGGGGAGGCATGGGACGTAAGGACCCCAGGCAGCGACTCCTGCAGTTCCCTAAAGCACCTGAGAAAGCGCCAGAGACAGACTCCGCCATGGCAGGGTGGGGCCCCGATGAGGTCGCCACTGGGAGCCTACCTGCAGGTTCGGACTCCCTATTGCAGGAACTGCATATAGGCCATCTAAGGCTGGTTTCAGGGCCTTAGATGGCCGCTTCGATACGCTGGATAAGCGACTGGACAGCCTGGGCGCGAAACTTGACTTACACGATAAACACCTTGACACAGTTGAGGGGAGAGTGTCGGACCTTGAGGATGGCTCTGCACAATCGACCAGACGCCTGGACCGAGTTGAAAAGATCCTTAAAGAGGTTGTAATAAAAAATGAAGATTTAGAGGCGCGCAGTAGGCGCAACAACCTTCGCTTGCTTGGAGTTCCTGAGTCGGCCAACACTGGTCGCATGGACCAGTTTGTAGAAACCTTGCTGACTGACATATCTGGAAGAGACGCCTTCACCCCTGGGTTTGTGGTTGAGCAAGCACATCGATCTCTGGGTCCTCACCCTAACCCAGGCTGTCCACCCGACCCATAATTGCTCGCCTCCAGAACTTTCGTGACAGAGACACAGTGCTTCGCGCTAGAGCGGGGTGCTATCTCCTGGCAAGGATTGACGTTGTCCCTGTATCCTGATTTTACAGCCATGGTGCAGGAGGCGAGGCGCAAGTCTAATGGCGTAAAGGCTACTCTTTGGAATCTGGGACTCAGATATGGGATGTTGTACCCTGTGCGGCTGCGTGTGGACGTTGAGGGGAGGCCTCGAATCTTAGACTCCCCCACAGAGGCCCAGGTGTTCTGTAAGGATTATAAAAGAAGTGGTAGCCAGACCAACAGGGACGTCGTTGGCTCTACCCCGTCCTACAGCGGCTCGGTGGCCAGTGTTGAACTTTTTTCTTCAGAATGACGTCAGTGTAATGTGTTGGCCATAATTTGACTTATATTAACAATGCCGTTTTATTAGCAGAGTTGGGTGATCATTGGTTAAGATAGATAATCATAAAGTTGGGTCCCCGGAGTGGCGTTGCCACCCCCCTGGGTGTTTAGCACACTAAGGGGCATAGTCTCAAGGACTCATCGCCGAGTTAGCGGCACTTTATCGAGCCAAAGTGGCGATAAATTCATCGCACCATTCACAAGCAGGTGCTAACAGCCGACATCACCAGTTTTCCTGCGATAGCAGCCGCAAAAAACATCGCCACAAATGATACCGGCAACTAACGCTAATGATATGCAGAGTAGGCGTTCCCGTGCAAAAAGCAGCGAAAACACCACTTCGCAACATTCTCAACAACCAGCCAGATCTGCGATAAGATTCAAAAACATGCGATAAGGCGCATTAGCAGCAGGGATTTAACACCTGCTCTTACCTGGTGTAAAGTCGGACGACAACCTGCACCATGAAAGAGAGCCCAGCCCACAGCCACACCAGAAGAACAGATGCCATGGAGCTACTAATCATGCAGCTTGTAGCCCCAAGAGGGCCACAACACCCACAGCCACCACCCCCAGGCCCCCCACCCCGCCCAGGACCCCCTCCCTGGACTACCACACCGGCAGTGGGGTATGTGATGTGCTAGGCCCCTTTGATTGGCAGGGTCACATGTCCCGTGACGCCTGTGCTGGATGGGTGTGGTGTGGGTCTGAACGAGCCCTCAGGGAGTGGCCGTGGCTTGCTGACGACTAGACCAGTGATCAGCAGATCACTACAGGGACGACCTGGGACATTTAGCGTTGTCCTCCCCACCTGTAAGCGTAAGCGGAGTGGACTGGCCTGGCGTATGGCAGGCCAGCGTAGGGGTGGGAACAATGAACCCGGGGCTCTGGGCATGCTCCAGTTCTGGGCTGGACATGGAACTAACTGATGTGTGTGTCCCTGTTGTAGTGACTACGCCACCCGGATCGCAATCGGCACTGTTGCACCCTGTCACTCAAGTTCCAAGCCATGAGCAACATGGACGTCAGGGGGAATCTCTCACCCTACATTCAACCATACTCACATACGTGAATGACCAAAGGCACAACACATCTGTGCGATTCTGAATGTTTAATTCACATCCAGTGGAGTGTTGCAGCTGGAGCAGTACAGGGCCATGCAAACCCCACTTCACATTACTGGCCCGTGGAGGGCCAGCCAGAGTCCTTCAGGTAACGACAAGTACATCGGAAGGGGAAGAGTTCAGTCCGCAGTCTGATCGCTGTGTCATTAGTAACCAAACAGAAAATGGCAGTCCATGTCGAGGTCCAAGGTGAGTGTCGTAGAGTGTATCGGGGGACAGTGGAAGGTGATTATGCAAAGGGCAGGACCAAGCAGAAACCCGCCATTTTGCGGAGATGAATGCTACTGCCTCCTCCTTACCAGTAAGGTTGGTTCACCCGCATCTTCGTTCTCTGATGGCACATGTGCCTCACACGTGGGTGGTGGTGGATTTCCTGCCGCACTGTGAGGCACTGAGACATCAGGGGGCGAAGATGTGGATGTAGAAGCTGCAGCAGCACTCATCTGAGCAAGGCATTGAGGCAGCAATGCCATGATGATGTGCTGCAGGGCATTGAAGGCCCCAGCCACATCCCGCTGGTGTGCAGCCATGGCAGCCATCCTGTCCGCCGCCATCCCACCATGGTCTCCATGAGCCCCCGCATCTGTCCCAACTCCCGGCTAACATCGCTGGAGCCACTCTGACTGGACAGTTGTTCTTGTCTCAGTATCATGACTCCAGCGATGTCAGCCATGGATCGCTGGAGAGCGTGGAGCGGACTGTGGGTATCCGTTAGGGACTGAAAGTGGTCCCTGATGGGAATCAGACACCCATGTATGGTATCAAGTTTGCCTGCCATGCGGTCGAACCCCACCCGCACCTGATCAGCCACCTTCTCCTGGCACTCCAACACACGGCGTTGGAAGCCCATGTGTTGTTCGTGGGGGTCAGCCATGGTGGTAGGTGCTTCCTGCTGTGTGGTCTGTGCAGGGGGTGGGGTTTCCTCGATGCGGCTGGGCTGGCCTGCTCCTGGGCGTGGGGTCCTGAGGGTGTCCATGAGCTGTTGGAGGGCGTCGGGGTCGATGGTGGTGTGGTCCTCTTCGTCATCAGTGAAGAGAGATTGGGTCTGCTCTGCAGGAGGTGTTGGTTCTCCCTCTGAAATGTGAAGGGTAGATGCAGTTTAACATTGTGTTCACATGTATGTTGACGCATTGTACAAATTTACATACAGACTGCATGACAATGTACTTTGTGACTGTTTGGAGGAGCTGCCTATTTGATGCGGGACAGTGGACATTTCGACAACATCACGGATGTGTGTTTGCACTTGTACATGTTCATCCCACGTTTCCCTGCTATGCCAAATGTGATTGGCCAGTTCCTACACACAAGCGGCACCACTTGGGTCCTCTGTTCTGTTGTGAACGTGTTGCAATTCATACCACATTGTTGTCAATGTGGATGTGCTCTGAATATTATGTGTGGGTGCTGCATTTTGGGAGAGTCGCCCCTGCAGCTCTGATGTGGCTGGCCCTTATCCCTTTCAGGCGGTGTGCCTTGACTTCTGTGCTTCTACAGTGCTGAGATGTTGCATACTTGGGTAAATTGGGCTCTTGGTGGGAGTTGGGACTGTGCGACATGGTTTGAACGCAGGTGTGTTGTTGAGGTCAGGGGTTGTTTGTGCAGGTGGATGTGTCAGAGTGTGACCTGCTACTTTACGGATGTGGTCCACACTCAGCCACCTCAGTGTCGTGGCGTGCAACATGTCATGGTATATTGACTGCAGCCATGCTATTCGTCATGCAGTGTCACTTGCATTGTCAGTGTGGCTCACAGGCACGCCGCTTTGCTGGGTTCGGCACATGTGCATGGGTTTGTTGTGAGATTAGTGATGTGTGGGGAGCACCCCCTCTGTGCACATTGTGTACAGGGGCCCACTTGCTGTTTCTATGTGTGCTGCGGTATGCCAAGGAGATCAGGGGCATGACCCAGAGTCATTGTGGGTGTGCAGTGTGCTATTCTTGATTGTGCATGTGTGCCATTGTGCCCATCTCCCCCTGTCCCCCCAGTCCCTGGTGGTTACTCACCCTGTTGCTGTTGTGTCCGGTCATGTTGAGCAGTGTCCGGTCCCCCAACTCCTGCCACCGTCTCCCCACTGATGACTGTGGACACCATTTCCTCCATGTCATCCAGCTCCTCCTGTGGCGCTGGACTCCCACCTCCAGTCTGCATTGCTGGCTTCTGGTTGTTGGCGAGCTTCTGCTTGGTTTTGCGCTTGACATCATTCCAGCACCTCTTGACCTCTTCCATTGTCCTCCTCAGCACTCCAACTGCATTCACCTTGTCCAGGATGGACTGCCATGTTGCATTTTTGGTTGCCAATGACACAGTGGAGGTGATGAACAGTTGTTGATGCTGTTCTACCACCTCCGTGATCAGGATCCTGTTTTCCTGTGGACTGAACTTCGTCTTTGTCTTCTTCTTGTCCTTGCCCTTCCCTGTCCCCGGGGTCCCAGGCTGGACCTCCATGGGGCTTGTGGGGTTCTGGCCGTCCTCTGTACCTGCTCCGGCTGCCTCCATTGTGCTTCGCTGTGGTTCGGTTTTTGTTTGTGTTTTTTTTTTTGCTTTTATGGTGATTTTTCCCGCCTGACGTGTGTGATTTGCAGGCCTGGCGCTGCTTTTCGCTGATTGTCTTATCGCGATTGGGCCCATCGCAACTTTTTTCACGTTCGGCTTATGATTTTTATCGCCGTCCCGGTGAGTTACTCACGGTCATTTTCCGCGTTCTCGCGAAACTATCGCATGTTACCGCCGTGTTGGGAATAGGACGTTAACAAGGTGTTATTTTCCCGCGATGGACTGCGATGTGAGAAGTTGCGTTAAGCGAATTTGGCGATAGTTAACACACGTTCTTGAGAATATCCCCCTAAGTGTGTACCATGTTCATAGTGAAACTTGCTTTTTCCATATTTACATTGTTGAAATGTTTGCATGAGGTATGTGATCGTATATTCTATGGGGATGTTCTCTGCGTAGGTTTGTGCAGAGATGGGTGGTGGGGGGGCGGGGTTGTTTACGATTTATGGATCTATTCATTTCCATTACAGTTTACTCACCGTATGTTGAGCAGTGCTAGCTCCGCTACACAACAGAAATCTATGTCTTATATTACTTATGCCAGTTTTGGATAACCTGTCCACTTTCTCCGACCTATCGCTCATTACATGGAATGTTAGGGGGCTGAATAATGCCAGGAAAGGGAAGCATATACTACACTATTTACAGCGACACTGGATTGACGTAGCGTTTCTGCAGGAGACCCATCTCCCCAGAGCTGACGTTACTAAGTTCGCTACAAGCTGGGGCCCTCACCGGGATTTCTCAGACTACAGCACTTACGCAAGAGGGACTGCAATCTTAATACATAAACGTCTTCCCTTTCAGCTACACAAAGTGCACTACGACAAAGAAGGTCGCTATACAATGGTAGCGGGTCAATTAATGGGTCTCCGCAATGCTTTGGTTAATATATACGCCCCTAATGTTGATTGCCCAGTTTTTTTTCATGACGTTCATGAGCATATTCTTCAGCTAGAGGCCGAGTTTATCTGCATGGGAGGTGACTTTAATCTTCTAATAGATCCACTCCTAGACAGCTCCTCCTCCTCCTATGATACAAAGCTGCGAGCACGAAGGGTATTGCTAGACTTGCGCGACTCAGTTGGGCTAATTGACATCTGGAGACGGCGTCACCCTTTGGAACCTGCATTCCCACATTACTCAACCTAATACGATACTTGGACTAGATTAGATTACTGGTTACTCTCCCCTAATTTGGCTACCTGGTACAAATCTCGCCAGATACTTCCTAGAACCTATTCGGACCACTCCCCGGTGGTCCTGAAGGTCCATGTCCCTAGGCCAGAGGGTAGTGAGAGACAGTGGAGATTTCCTGGGCGGGCCTTGCTTGATGAACTCTTCAAGTCTGAACTTCGGGTGGCAATAGCGGACCACTTTGAGCTTAATACTGGATCCGTTTATACCTGGGCTACGCTCTGGGAGGCCTTCAAGTCCTACATGCGTGGTGTCTGTATAGCCAAACACGCTGGGGTTTTGAAAGATCTGAGGGCTACGATAACTCACATTGAACAGAAATTGGACACGTTGGACAAAGAGCAGATTGCGCAACCTGACGCAGCCCGGTTTGGCCAACGGATGTCCCTATTGTCTGAGTTTAGGGAGGTTGCGGAGCGGGAAACTAATTTTCTATCTAAATATAGCACCGCCCGCCGTTACGGCGAAGGGGACAGACCAGGGCGTACTTTAGCACAACTCTTGAGGCCCCCTTCTGGGCGTCCTTATATCACCGAAATTCGCTCTACCACTGGCCGGGATATCACGAATACCTTAGACATACGGGATGAATTCCTATCATATTACACTAAGCTTTACACATCTAGAGTGGTCAGAAATAGTGCAGATCAAAAGGAGTATCTGTCAGAGATTGCTTTAGTCTGGCTTGAAAAATTCATGCACAAGTTCCTCGTGGAACCTTTCTCTGCTGAGGAGATAGTCAGCGCGATTGATGCACTGAATGGTTCCACGGCCCCCGGGTTAGATGGTTTCACGGGGGATTTCTACAAGGCATACAAAGATTTGCTAGCCCCATGCTTGCTAGAGGTTTACAACGAAGCCCTTGAGCGTATGGAACTTCCCCCTACACTGCGTGAAGCGGTGATAATATTGCTGCCCAAACCGGGGAAGGATCCGACTCAATGTGGGTCGTACAGACCCCTTTCACTTTTAAACCTTGACTATAAAATATTGGCAAAAAGGATAGCTTTAAGGCTGACCTTGTTACTAGACCGTATTGTATCCCCTGCCCAGTCGGGCATTATCCCTCACAGATCGACTGCCCTCAACCTGAGGATGCTGTTCGCAGTCATCCACAGAATATCGCCTGAGGTGCCAGCTGCAGCAGTACTGCTTGACACTGAAAAGGCCTTCGACTCCCTGGAATGGCCTTTCTTTTTGGCTGTAATGAGACGGATGGGTATGCCTAGAGGCTTCATTGACCTCACCGCTTTACTGTACAATGGCCCCACTGCCCGGCTCCGATTGAACGGTACCATATCGCGTTACTTTCGGTTATCTCGCTGCACCAGACAGGGTTGCCCACTTTTCCCCCTACTTTTCATTCTTGCCATGGACCCACTGGTACGACACTTCCAAGAACGTCACTTACAGAGAGGACTTCAGTTAAAGAAAGTCCCTCTTCTCATTTCTCTGTATGCGGACGACATTATCCTGTACGTCCGCGCTCCCCAAGAGAACCTGGAACCTTTAATTAGGGAGACAGTACGATTTGGCGGCTACTGTAGCCTGGGCATTAACTGGAGCAAATCAGTAATATTCCCCATTACTTCAAGCACTAAGAAATGGAATAGTGAATTCCTGCTGGAGTGGTGTGCAGATTCTGCAAAGTACTTGGGTATCCACATCCACAAGGATACCCAACAGATTATTAGATTGAACTATGGCCCCGCGGTGCAAAAACATGAGGCGCAAGTAGAACGGTGGCTGAGACTTCCCCTCTCCCTCGCTGGTCCAGTAGCACTGATAAAAATGATTGTGCTTCTGAGATTCTTGTATCTATTTAACAACATTCATATTCCGCTCCCCAATAGTTTTTTTCACATGTTGCGCTCTCACCTGATTAGACTCGTATGGGGTGGCAAGAGACCTAGGGTTAGTTGGGACACCATGACCCTTCCATATGACAGAGGGGGATTCGGGGTACCAAATCTGCATATATATTACCTGGTTGCGCAGTGTAGTTTTGCACACTCTTGGTATCACCCGGATGCCCGGATTCCTTATACCAGACCTGAAGCTGATCTGTTTATGCCTGCACCCCTGAATACAATACTACCACGGGGATTCCCACGAGACCCCCGCGATATTCAAACAGTATCAACCACCAGTTGGGCATGGCAGAAATTGGTGCGAATTACTCGTGCACCGACATTGTATTCCCCGAGATTCCGATTTTAAATAACCCATGGATTCCCATTACACAAGAAAAGTTGGTACAGCGCACATTACTTAATTACTCCATAAGCAAAGACGGAGACCTTTACACCGGAGGCCATGTCTTTTCCAGCACAGAGGAGGGCAGATTCAGTGAGGCTACTTTTATGGACCACTTTATCCTGTGCGCTTCGGGCGGAGATTACTGGGTTTCCACTGGAGCCCACTCCCTTTAGCCCGCTAACCACAGTAATTACTTCCCCAGGGGGCGAACACTTAATTTAAAAAATGTACCGGGCGTGTATGGCACTTGGCCCCAGTAGGGATAACAGAATCCGGGGGGCCTGGGAGCGCGGTTTAGGTCATGAAATTCAAGATTCTCACTGGACTTTCTGCTGCACACAAATTAAAGAAGTTTCTTTAAACAGTAGGCACAAACTACTGCATTTTAAATTTCTGTGGAGAGTTTACATGTCTCCGGAAAGAATACACAGCATTGACCCAGATAGGCCACACTCCTGCAGTAAATGCAGTAAATGCGGAGCTCCACATGCTGATTTTGCGCATTTTGTCTGGAACTGAGTTAAGATTGGGGCCTATTGGCGTTTGATCTGCAAAGAAATAACTAAGATGATAAATTTGGAGGTACTGCCCTCCCCTGAGATCGCACTTCTGGGATTTGTAATGGGTTTCCCCAAGGGCGTGCGTAAATTCACTGCCATAGCTTTTTTACTTGCAAAGAGAGAGATAGCTCTGAAATGGGGCTGCAGAACCCCCCCCCCCACAGTCAAGGCCTGGCTCCAGAGTTTAACATATTGCAATTTGAACAGTGAACTCTATGCATCTACCCAGCTTACAATGTCTCGCCCAAGGGACATTTGGGGTCTCCTCAAGGGTTACCTACTTGAGCTGAACACCCCTCCTACCTCACAAAGACCAGATGGAATTGTTCCCACAGGGGTGGGATAAATATACAACAGGGTAGTGAAATTTGATGTACATGTTAACAAAACACACACTATTGCATTGGAAGGTAGTGAGGTTTCTTGCAGTGTTGGAGGGTCTACTAGGGTTGGTTTCGCTGTTTACAAATTATTACCATCTGGGTGTCATACTGTATACTAGATGGGTTGGTTGGACAAAAAAGACAGGATCTGCACGTATGCATATTATTTTCAAATGTGTCACTGCCATATCAATATGCATTGCAAAATTGAAGTGAGTAGTGTGTACTGATTGTAATGTTTATGGAAATGATAAATAAAGTAAAAAAATATATATATATTAGTTTGGTTAGAAAACAGGATGCTGGTAAAACCAGTAATGTTGTATTATGTGGTGGTGCATGTTTTAGGTATAGCTCACGTTATCATCTGAGTGACAATGTAAGGTGTCCACCTCAAGGCAAAAGGTGCAACAAATGTAATAAAGTAGGTCACTTTATGAAGATGTGTAAGAGTATGCGCAGTGGTGCGCAAGTAAGTTGCATTTTTGAGATCGAGTAACAGGATGTAAGCAATACTGAACAACAGGAAATTGGTAATATTGCTACTACTGCTATTTCGACAATGGATTTGAATCTGGATGCTGGTGAAATGGATAGCAAGAATGGACTGTACTATTATGTGAGAATTGGAAATGTCGATGTGAATATTATGGTGAATTCTGGTTCACCAGTGACAATGTTATTGGAAGAAACATTCAGAACTTTATGGAAGAATATGCAACTCAAAGTAGCTGGCATTAGAGTTGTGGCCTGTGGTGACACAGACATTGATACATTGGGTCTTTTTTAGGAAGATTTGCATTTCCATGATAGAATGATTCACACAAAAGTTTATGTTGCTGTGAAAGGCAAAGCTATCTTGGGGGTGGATTGATCAAGGAAGATTGGGTATGGTGTTAAGGCCTGGTACGAGTGTTCCCATTATGTTGGTTGATAGAGTGAATGACAATGTTTGTGATGTGGATGTTATACTTAACAAATATTCACAGGTTTTTTAAGACAAAATCGGTTTTGTGAAGGGGTTGAAGAATGAGATAAATTTAAAGCAGAATGTGATACCTGTAGCACACAAAGTACATGATGTACCTTTGTGTATCAGGGAAGAGTTGAGAAAACATTTGGATCAACTGTGTGCAGACAGGATTATAGAGCCTGTGAACGCGGCTGAATGGGTAAGTGCTGTGGTAATAACGAAGAAAAAAATGGTAGTATTTGTCCATGCACGGATTTACGTTCATTAAACAAAAGCATTGTTGTCGACTGCTATCCGCTACCCAAAATTCATGAGGTATTGACAACTTTAGGTGGTGAGAAGTATTTCAGCAATATAGACCTCAAGGCAGCGTATCATCAGATGCTTTTGAAGAAAGGATCTCAGGTTCTAACCACATTTATTACTCAATTGGGAGCATTTAAGTACTTGCGTTTACCATTTGGTCTAGCGTCCTCTGCTAGTGTCTTCCAGAAGCTGATGTATTGCTTGTTTAAGGATGTTCCTGAGGTACAAGCCTTCCAGGATGATATTTAGATTTTTTCCAAAACCATTGAACAGCAGAATTGAATTTTAAATTTGGTTTTGTCCATTCGTAATGACCAAGGTATGACATTATCAAGTGCAAATTCTTAACCACTTCTGTTGAACATTTGGGTCACTG
This sequence comes from Calotriton arnoldi, assembly GCA_963921515.1. Taxonomy (NCBI): domain Eukaryota; kingdom Metazoa; phylum Chordata; class Amphibia; order Caudata; family Salamandridae; genus Calotriton; species Calotriton arnoldi. Next base: position 51,666 of record CAWUFW010023706.1, on the reverse strand, counting down.
TATAACGACAGAAGGTGTGAAACTCAAGGATGATTTAATCAAAGCCTTGAGGAATGTATCGTGCCCAAAAAATAAGGATGAGCTTAAGTCATTTATTGGCCTGATCGATTATTGTGCTAGATTTGTGAGTGGTTATGCAACTCCAATGGAGCCATTAAAAAAACTATTGAGAAAGAAAGAAACATTTGTTTGGTAAGATGAGCAAAAACAAGTCTTTGATGAAATCAAAAGAATACTTGCCAGTGTGCCAGCACTGAAGACTTTCATCAGCGGTTCTATGAGTATCATATCGACTGATGGCAGTGCTGTAGGACTAGGCGCTATTCTTTGCCAAAGGGTGGGTACTGAGGTACATACTATTGCTTTTGCTTCAAGGGTACTCTCTGAAGTGGGAAAAGGATACAGTACAATAGAGAGAGAAGCATTAGCATGTGTGTGGGCCATTGAAAAATACTAAACATATGTTTGGGGGGCAAAATTTGTCTTGTGTACAGATCATAAGCCTTTGAGGTATCTACTTGGTGATAAAGATGGTCTGCAGCATCTTCCTGACTAACTTGTCTTCTGTCAAGATTACAAGAATACAACTTTGAGATAAGGTACATAACAGGAGGAACAAATGTCCGTGCAGACTGTTTGTGTAGATTACATCTGAAGGGAGAAGTGGATGAGTCTGTTAATTTGGATTTTGAGTGTGTAATGGCTAGATTTGATGTGGCAGAAATGTGTCAGGAACCATCAATGGAGAGGATTGGAACAACACATTTGCAGAAGATGTTAATTTGTTGATAGTATTTGATTATGTCAGCAAGGGGTTGCCACCGCTTAAGCACTTACAAGGGGATTTACATTGTTACGGTCAAATGGCATCTCAGCTCTCTATAGAATGGGGTATTTTGCTAAGAGCTGGTAAATGTATTCCTCCAAATAAACTGCACTCTAAAATCATTGGTTTGGCACATTTTGGACATTTGGGAACTACGTCCACTAAGAAAATTTTAAGGCGTCATTTTTGGTGGCCCTGTGTGGAAAGCAGTTGGAGGATTTTGTTAATTAGTGTGAAGAATGCTTGCTTTCGAATAAACACTGGAAAACAAAAGAATCTCATTGGGCACCTACTCCTTTTACAGATTGTCCATGGAGTAAATTAGCATTAGACTTTTCTGGATCCATTTCTCAGTAGTCTGATGGGTCTAAGTATATGGTAGTGCTGACTGATTATTTTACCAAATGGGTCTATTATGAATTTGTACATGAGGTCAGCACTCAAGTGGCTATTGAATTTTTAAGCAAAAGTTTTGCATTGGTGGGCAACCCTCTAGAATTGGTAATGGATAATGGTGTACAATTGGTTTCTGAAGAAATTGAGTCCTTTCTTAAAAACAAAGGTATCAAACATTATACTGTGGCACTTTACAGTCCCAGTGCTAATGGAGCCACTGAGAGGATTAATTGGCTGCTCAAAGGGGTTATACAAACAGCTATTACTTGTAGCATGAATGTAGAGGAATTTTTAAGAAATACGATATGGACATATCACAACATGCCCCACACCGTGCCTAGGGTATCCCCTTTTTCGTTGGTAAGGGGTAGGAATGCCCGCACAGGTTTATCGCCTACTTGGTTGGATGGAAAAGCACCATCAAGAGGTGTACAAAAGCAAATAGCTTGTAATGAACTCAGGTTGAAAGTAGAAAATGCCCAGAACAAAATGAATCAGTACCATGATCAGACTCGTTGCCTTAATAACATTGAAATTGATGTTGGAAGTTGGGTTATGCTAAAAACCATGACATCTAAAAAATCAAAAGTGGATTTCCATTATAATGGTCCATTTAAAATGAGCAAGGTTGCTCGTACATCTATACAGTTGGTGGATGGGCGTTGGTGGTCCAAGAGGAGTTTGATTCTTCTTCTTCAGGATTTTCAGTAAGATATTATAATGAGAAAGTTAGGAGTGCCAGGGGATACTTTATTTCCTATGGGAGTTCTGCAGGAATGTGAACTTTCAAAACATGATAATGTTCTGTGTAATACTCAACAGAATATGTCAAATCTGTGTCTTCTGATTTGTCTGCAAGTCCCGAGGCTAATCAGGAGGTAAATCCTGTGCACTCTCATAATGAGAAGTGAGTTGACAATCATAATGATGTTGTTATCACTTCCAGATGTGGTTGCGTGCATTTGTACATTATTGTTGGCACATGTTTATATATATTTACTCATTATTGTACATGTGCTTTGTAGATAGATTATTTTTCAGTTGTTTATTGTTAGGAGGGGAGCTGTTGTATCCTTTAATGCATCTTGTCACTGTTTCTTCATTTGCTCCTTGTAGAATGTAGATGTGTAAGCGTGCCTGTGTTCGTTTGCATACATGTATTCTAGCTTGGACATTCTGCCTGACAGCAGTTGACTGTTGGAGCCGGTCTGCATGGATGAAAGCTGATGGGTCCACTTCTTATGCTTGCTTAATGTCATATAAAAAACATTCAACTTACCTGATTGCTTCGCCTCAACTCATTATACTTGCAAAGCACTAGTGGCATCTCTTGTAAATGACTCTTCCCCAACCCAACCGGTCATGCAGAGGAGCCTGCTTATTAGGAAATGCAATTCTGAATTATGCCGATGGAAACCGCCCCTGAGAGGTTGTAGCCTCGCTGGAAATCTCCAGATTCCCCTATAGGACAATGGGCCAGATGTATGTAGATAGCATTTTGTGATTCCCTAATTGCGAACAACGAGGATTCGCAATTAAGAAATCGCTTAAGTGCAATGTATGAAGGTGTATAGTACACCTTTTGCGATTCCTAGGGGTAGCAAATTACCTACCTCATGAATATTAATGAGGTAGGTCGCAATTTGCGACCCCCTAAGAATCGCAAAAATCACGGGGATGGTGGCCTGCTGAGATCAGCAGACCACCAAGTCCGTGATTGCTTTTCAATAAAGCAATCTTTTTTTGTAAAGCAGCCCGTTTTCCTTAAAGGAAAGCGAGATGCTTTACAAAACGAAAAATGAAAAGTTATCTTTTCATTTTTTAAGAGCAGGTAGTGGTCCGAGGGACCACTGCCTGCTCTTAAAAATGTTTTTCCAAACATTCACAAAGGGGAAGGGGTCCCTTGGGGACCCCTTCCCATTTGCGAATGGGCACCTACTTGAAGTAGGTGGTAAAATGCGAATGTTTTGCGACCGCAATTGCGGTCACAAAACATTCATACATACCGATGCGATTCGATATTAGGAAGGGACGCCCTAAACACGCCCCTTCCTAGTACAGAATCGCAAACCCATTTTGCGATTCGGTAGCAGGTTTCCGAATCGCAAAATTAGGTTTGCTGCATAGGAAAAGCAATTTTTGCATTCGCAAACGGGCAGATTCTGCCCATTTGCGAACGCAAAAATGCTTGATACATCTGCCCCAATGTGCCTGCTCCAGGAAAGACGGAGTTGATCATCTTTCGAATAGGTGCCAAAGTTTGGAGCAATGGAAAAAGTTGTGTTCCTAGTGGGATACTGCCACTGCCACACTAGAACAAAGTCACTTAATGGTCACAACCAGAAAAGAAAAAAACTTTGACAGCGATCTCAGTTGTAAAAACATGCACAGGCAGTATTTATTTTCACTGTAATTCAGGTTTCCTGTATTTTCATAGTACCATCCTGTTGTCAAAAAAGACATGGCGGTTCTTTTCAAAGTAGTAGACAGTATTGACTTTAACAGAGGTTTTTTTCTCCTTTTTCAGGTCATGGGGATGTTAACATTTCCCAATCTGAAATCTCTGCTTACATCCGGAGGGCAAGTGCCAATCAGAGTCTCGTGAAATTATCCACCGCCTCCCCACAAACACACCTGTCTGGTTTAGGGGAGATCTTTTGAAATGGGAAAAAACCATAAATATGGTTACAGCACACAGCACGGTCCTCATGCATGTAGCCACCTTCCAGCTAAAAAGCGCTTTCATTATACCCCTGAAAGAATAGCAACGCTGATGAGAACCTCTATATTTGCCTTATTAAAAGTATAGCAGCCCTACTGAAAAGAAATTATACCTATGGTCCCGCTAAAAGTGTTCGAGCCCTGCACAGAAGTGCCAGTATTTTCTTGGTAAAGTTACAACAGTGCTGCTTAAAAGTTCTTCTACAATCCCATTAGATAAATATAACCTCTTCCATGAAGTAGAAATACCACGCTACCAGGAGCCTTATTACATATAGGGCACACTTTCCCTGTTTGCGCCATGGCGCACCTTTAAATAGGTGCGGGGTGCTCAAACAGGGACAGTGAGCCTTATTACCATGAATACGGGTACAGGGCAGCCACGAACTCGCGCTGCTCTGTGGGTAGCGCATTCACGCAAAATATGGAGCGACTGCTTCAAAGCCGATCCATGTTTCACTGTGTAGGTGGCAACCCGCCTGCACTTTACAGAGGGGAGAGAGATCCCCTTGCAGGCGGTTGCAGTGAGTGACTGCACCTGCCTGCAAGGTGATGTCAGGGGTGGGACCAATGGTACCCCCTTTCTCCCCTCCAGAGGGCTGCTTTAAGGAGGTGCACTGAAAGTGTGCTACCTTTTTGTGGCACACCGGCATGTTTGCTTCTGTGCCCGCATCTATAATATGGCGTGGGCGCAGAGGCAAAGTGATTCCCTCGTTAACATAGGGCCACACCCCCTTGTAAATGAGAGAATGTCCTCTAATGATAGCGTGGTGCTACATTTGGGTCAGCGAGATCTGTATTACAGAAGAGGCCGCACAAAGGTCTGCGTCCCCTTCTATAATACCAGAGAGCCCCAGGGGCACACAAAGCCAGCGTACATGTCTGTTGTGCCCCTGGGCGCTCTCTGTAATTTGATCCCAAGAGTGTAATGCAGGCCCCTGCAGTGCAGGGGCACCTCCAAACCAGCGGAGGCCCCCAATCCTTCAAGATGGCCCATTCAGCCGAAATTCAATAAATATTTGTGAAATATGGGAAGTCAGCAGCCCATCATCACATTCTGCGGGGGTCAATAATCCTATGCACCCTACATTCTGGTATTATTCCAAGAAAGGCCTCATTCCACCTCATGCTGGATAGTACCTGCATAATTTCACTGTTTAACAGGTGCAGGAAGTATTGGGCACAATCAAATGATTTTCTAGGCACATTTTCCACCTCTTGAACACTGGTGATAAATGTACCCGGAAAAAAGGAATTGCATGGTAGTTATGGATAAAGTAATTTGTGGTCACATATTATTCTTCCTTCCAAAATCGGAGACTCAGATGACCGGTGACTGGGGTGGAGGTATTTTCTGGAATACGCCCCATCATATCCCTGTCCAGTTACCAGGCATCTAGTAATGGGGAGCTATTTATAGAACATTCTTTGTAAGATGTGACAGTTCTGCTCCAATGAGACTACTCAAGCACCACAGATAAGTCGCCCAGGGAAAAATAGTACACTGCTCTGAAGTGCTGGTAATTTTCAGATTACAGTAAGTATACACTGGATAACTGTACATGATAATTAAAGCACATAATGCAGTCTTTTCTCCCAGTGACTTTTCTAATGTAATTATGAGCAGGGTGATGTAAAGGTGGAATTCTTGTGTGTTACGAGGTACTAACATTTTGGAGTCAATTGCTGAGCAGTGCAAAAAGGGGTACTGAAAGAAGTCTTGGGGTGTCCTGTTCATAGTAGCGTCAACATACATGCCGGGCCTGTTAGTAGCGTGGGTACTACTGTGACACCAGTAAAAGCTAAAGAAACTTGTCTTATTATATGTCATGTATATGCAACTTTATGTGGCTGAAACAAGGATGGGATGTGTCATGCACTGGTAAAAAACCCTTTGTGAATGCCTGTAGTGCCTTAAAAGACTCCGCTCATCCCTCATGTTTGTTCTGCAGGGACTGATGCATCACTCTTGCACCACATAATGTGGTGTAAGAACAACACACACCATAAGTTATATTTTTGAAGCTACGCAAAGCCACTTTGGAAATCGCTGTGTTGTGTTACTCTGCCCTGGCTAGGCGTTTCATGGGTGTTGCGTGCGTGTTCCCTCGTGTTAGACCTGGCATCTTTTGCCATGGTTCCCTTGTCTTTTTGCTTCTGACCTCCTATTTTTGACTGTTTGCTGAACTTCGTCTAGCTGGTTTTAGGACTCTGAGCACTTTACCACTGCTGACCAGTGATAAGGTGCATGTGCTCTGTGTCTACTATATATTGGCATTTGGTTTCTCCATGATTGCCATATTTGATCTACTACTAACTCCCTAGTACAGTGCCCTACATGTGCCCAGGGCCTGTAATTCAAATGCTACTAGTGGGCCTCCAGCACTGATTATGCCAACCACCTGGGTAGCCCTTCAAACCTGTCTCATGCCTGCCACTGCAGAGCCAGTGTGTGAAATTTTAAACTGCCATGTCAACTTGACAAGTTCACCTACTTGCCAGGCCCAAACCTTCCATTTTACCACATGTAAGGCACTCATAAGATAGGCCCTAGGTAGCCCCATGGGCAGTGTGCAATTAATTTAAAATGTAGGACATGTACCTTTTAGTTTTACATGTCTTGGCAGTGAAAAACTGCTAAATACATTTTCACTACAGCAAGGCCTAACTCTCCCATAGGTTAGCATTGGAGCTGCTTTGTAACACCTTACAAGTATATCTTCCAATTGGGAGCAGATAAAAAACTGGGGTGTGGTGTCTCTGGACTCACATTGAAAAACACATACTTTAGCCGAAGTTGGTTTTTGAATTGCAGGTCTGAATATGCCTTTTTAGGAATTTGGCATTTTCAGGCTTTAACCATTCTGTGCCTCTGCCTGTCTCTAGAATACACGTCTGGGTTGGATGACAGTTGGGCTTTGTGAATTTACTCTAGACAGTCACACACAAAGGGAGCTGAGGTGTACCCTGCATTTCCTGATGGCCCATCATCAGGCTGATGACTATTCCTGAGTTTGAGTGGTGGGAGGAATTTAAACTTGCTCCTGAATAGGGTTGTGCCTGTTCCGACACAAAGAGCTGCACAGCTCCCTGTAGTGTGCCTGGAGACAGGGCCATAAAGGGCAGGTTCTTGTGCACTACAAAGACCTTTCTTTGAAGTCTTCCTACTTCAAAGGCAAAAATGGGTATAAGTACTGGACCTCTGGCACCATATACTCAGAACAATTCTGGACTGAGGACATTTTACCAGGAACAAGAGTTGTTGTGATGCTAGGAGGGACTGCCACTCTGCTGTTTGCTTGCTGTGTTGGCCTGCTGAGTCTTGCCTGGAAGTGAGAGGAATGGACTTTACTCTCTGCATCCTGCTTTCTAAAGGTTCTCCAAGAGCTTGACTCAGCTTGCCTCTTGTTGCTGAAATCTCAATGACATCAAAGACTTCACCTGCATCTTGAAACCAGAATCTGGGCTCCTTTGCTGTCAGCCCTGACCTGCCGAGTGGTGCCAAACCCAGTCCTGAGCCGTTAGAAGTGAATTTGGTGTTGCAACCAAGAAAGTCGATGACGAGCGTTCGTCGGAACAGGTGCCTTCTGAGTAATCAACGCATCACTGCTGCCTGCACCGAAGCAGTGGACACCACTCGCCGGGTGTGAAACACCATGACCTCGACTTCAATGTAGCTGACCTTGCGACAGCGCCTCTGAAGAACTGGAGCAGCTTGAGTCTTGACACCATGCCACCAATGTCTGTGGTGCACCATCCCGACTCTGCCGCATCTCCGACCCTGCATGACTCCCGATCGATGCAGCACCTTGGGCCCAGTGGTTTGACTTCAATGATGAGGAATCAACGCTTTGCACTCTCGACATCGATGCCGCCCGAACGCCACATCGCCTTCTGGAACCTAGATTTCACTCCCACATCCGACGCATCATCACCTCCTCTGTGCAATGCATCATCCCAGACCGGCACAAGCTTCTACGACCCTGCACTGCCTTAAGGAACCGACGTCACACCTCCACTGCATGATACCACATCTTGGTTTCCGACGCTGTGTCCTTGGTTTCCGATGCCACGTCTTTGGTTTTCGACACCGCCAAGGTACTGAAGCGTGACTATATAGCCCCAGTAGGAGCTACAGACTTTTAAGCAATGCCTTTTTGATTTTATCTTTAAAAATTCATTTCTTGACCAGCGGCAGTTAGTGCAGGTAAGCGTGGTGGGCCAGGTCGGGGCGGGGGGAAGTAGAAAGATAACGGAATAGGATTTATTTAATTTTCCCTATTCCGTCGTCTGTCAACTTCACCTCGTCCTGCTCCACTCCGACCCCACCCAACCGCGCTTACCTGCACCGACCGCCGCTGGTCTCAACTTGTTTATGTTGGATTTTTGCTGTTTGAGTCTTGTTTTACACAGATAAACATTGGCTATTTTTCTAAACTGGTGTAGAGTACTTTTGTGGTGTTTTCATTGTGTTACTGTGTGTGCACAAATTCTTTACACATTGCCTCTTTAGTTTATCCTGACTGGTCTGTGCCAAGCTACCAGAGGGTAAGTGCAGGTAAACTTTAAGTGTGTACTACGGTTACCCTGACTACAGTGTTGGTCCCTACATGGAAAGGGTGCGTACTTCTGCCAACTAGAGATCCCATTTCTAACACTACACCACTCCCGTGGTTTTGGATGCATTCCCAGATTGACAAGACCTTGTAAACCTAGGAATTTGTCAAAAAAATACGCCTCCCTAGGAGAGACGTTGCGGGGAGAAATATCTTTATTTAGCCTAATTTTTTCCTCTTTCTATGCCTCTTTCTATGTGTGCTCTTAGGTTTGTTTTTATGCAGGAAGTTGTCCCTTCCTGCACAAAGCAATCCTACCTACAATGCAGGCACCCTTGCACCATGAAAGAGGTTAATACCACGATAGCATCAGAGAATTACAATCAATGGATCAGAGCCTCGTTGGATGCTTCGGTCCCATATAAATGGATTCAGGATAAGTAGCAGGAAAAACAGACGCCATGGTACTCGCCTAATTTGAGAGAACTTAAACAAAAATGCAAGAAATTAGAGCGAGCCTGGAGGAAGGATTATAATGACGAAAAAAAACAAAAATATCGAGAGGCTATTAAAATGTATCAATCACAAATAAAAAAAACTCAAGCCCGTTTTTTGGAGGAGAAAGTAACAGCGGCAGCGAATACACCTAGGGAAATATTTCAAATCACACAAACACTTACTAGGTGCACAGTGTCAGACTTGCCGTCAGTCTCTGCACAGACTAGATGTGATGAACTAGCGGAATTTTTTAATAAAAAAATTCTAGACATCTACAATTCATTTCCTCAAAGCACAAGTACAAATAAGTGGGATCAGAAAATAGATTCCCCAAGTGATATGACCCCACGTCTGGAAGACTTTCCTACCCTGGATCTGGCCACACTATCACAACTCTTTGTGCAGGTCAAATCGGGTTCCCCTTTAGACCCGGCTCCTCTTCAGAAACTTCGCAAAGTAGAAGAAATTATTCTTCCAGCTCTGCTAGAGGTATTAAACTCTTTGTTATCTAGCGGCCAGGTACCTCTGGCATGGAAACATGCCATGATAAGGGCCCTTTTGAAAAAGCCCAACCTTGACCCAGAGGTATGGAGTAACTATCGCCCTGTATCCCTGCTCCCCGGGAACAGCAAAATTCTCGAGAAATATGTAAATAAACTTCTCTCAGAGCACCTAGAGAATCATTCCCTTCTGCATACTACTCAGACAGGTTTTAGACCTAACCATGGGACAGAGACAGCCTTGTTAGCAGCCGTGGAAGAATCTAGGAAAATTCTTGATCAGGGAGGGACAGTAGCGGTTTTATTACTCGACCTGAGCTCCGCATTTGATACTGTCAATTATAACATCTTGTTCGACAGGCTCAGAATGGTGGGAGTCTCAGGCAAAGTCCTGACATGGATTGAATCTTTTCTGAAAGATAGAGTATTCCAGGTGTTCGAGGGGAACTGCACCTCTAAATGTTTGCCACTCGCGTGCGGAGTCCCCCAGGGCTCATCATTGAGCCCTACCCTTTTCAATATTTATCTCAAAGCCCTGGCCGAATTAGTACTACCTTCTGGGATTCAAATCATCACATACCCAAATGACACACAATTGGTTGTAGCACTAAAACATCCAAAGAATACTCCAATTCATCTTGAAGCCTGTATGGAAGCGGTGGCCACCTGGATGGACCAGTCTTGTCTCAAACTCAACGGAGACAAGACGGAGTTAATGATCTTAGACAACCATCCAGGCACCCCAAAGGAACCAATGGGATTAAATTGTCCGAAATGTCTAGGTCCAGCACCAACCCCCAAAGGTCAGATAAAAAGTTTAGGTGTCTGGCTAGACAAATCCCTCAACTTCAAGAGCCAGGCAGTTAAGTTAGCTGCATCCTGCTTTGGCATCATTAGAATGCTGCGGAAAATCCTCCCATTACTCCCAGTACCGGCACGCAGAATCATTGTACAGGCATTGGTGCTCTCACGATTAGATTATGGGAACTCCCTATACTTAGGCACCACAAAAGCCACGATAGGGAAATTACAGGTGGTGCAGAACTGTGCAGCTAGGTTGCTGCATCACACCCCCTACCGGCACTCCGTCAAGCCGGTCTTAAAAAAACTTCACTGGCTGCCAATTGAAGAACGGATTAAATTCAAAGCCTTGTGCATAGCACATAAAACCCTTTGGGGGACAGGTCCCAAGATAAATCACTCTCTTATGACCTTCTACCACCCAACAAGATGTCTCCGGTCAGCTAACCAGTTTTTGGTAGCGATACCAAAAATCAAGAGAGCACAATCAGGGGGTCGTATGTTTTCTTATAACGCGGCTAAATTATGGAATACTCTTCCTGCTCAGCTGCGTGCAACTACTCACCATCTATCCTTCCGGAAACAGTTGAAGACGTGGCTCTTCCAGAGACTGCCTTAATGAGGCCACCTCTTGTGCGTGTGCTTTACTTATCTCGGATAGCGCAGGGATGCCTAAGGGTAGCCAGGCGCTCTATAAATATGAATTATTAATAATAATAATAATAATGCTGCTAGGGTGCCTCTGTTGGTGCTAGGCTCACAAAACAGCACCAGCCAAGAGAAAAGGACAAGAATGCACTGTATTGGATAATAACCATTCCTGCCCATTCCCTGTAATGCAGGGCAGCGCAACAAGGTGACTTGCAGCGCTACATTGTGCCACAAAACTCATACGTATGGCCCTGAGTGTTTTGATTGAACCTTTAAGCTCAAAGCTACTTTGGTGGTGTTGCAATGGAATACCGCCATACCTGTTACATTTCATTACCGTTTTGCTTACTTGCGTGGTCTGGCAGCATGAGAACACTAAGGTGTGCCCATTTCAGACTGAAATACAGGGCTCGATATGGAACAGGTTCATCCGAAAGTAAGGAATGGAGTTTTTTCAATGGTGTGGCCAACCGCTAGACATATTGGGGCAGATTTACAAGTCCCTTGCAGCACTTTTGCGTCACTTTTCCCATTTTAAAAATGACGCAAAAGTGGCGCAAGGGCCTTGTAAATCTGCCCCATTGAATTTTCACATAGAGTGTTGCTATTGCCTTGTAGTGTATTGTATTATGGCATTCATATGGAACTTCATACAGCATTGTGCAGCATCGAAGTTTATTGTTCAAATTAGTCATTGCTCTTGGTGATGTATTTGGTGCGTTGGTTGAGGGTAGTGAGAGTGTTGGCTGTCAAGGGGGCAGGGAGACACTACATTTCTGGGGATGGGTACATGGGGGGGAGACGAACAACCTTGGGGAGAGCCGAGCCAGGGGTCTGCTTTGGCTTAAAGCACAGCTACACAATGTAAATCAGGTCATAAATGTCATGAAAAAATATGATAAAGAGATTAAAATGAAAAAAAAAGTATTTTACAACATTTCTCTGTGTTTCAAGTACATACAATTATAGCAGTAACTTGAGTGTCATTTATTTAAGTAATATTGTTGAAAAAAATGAAATATTCAAGAATACCTTTATGCCCCAACGACGTTCCCAAGAGTTTCTCAACAAGAGTCAGTTTATCATGTTCTCTTGTTATACAGCCAATAATGTTATTACATGTGACACAAGATTATTTTATATTACCCATATATAAGGGAGGTTTTTGTAGCATGCAGATCCTATGCTGAATTTACTCTCGAACTGTGTGGTTAAGAAAAATGATTCACAGTGAAGTGATGGACTGTGGATCACACAATTTTGTCAAGCTGGAAAACTGGGATTCGAGTCCAGGACTGCATATTGTATAGTGCAGAGAATGTATGGTTGCATTCTTCTATCTTCTGTTTTAATGCCAAAGGTCAGTGCTTTCTGTTCAGTTATTCAATTAAAATTAAGCAATTACTTTTAGTATATGGAGTTCAGTGACGGCTGCTTCAGGGCAGTAGGGGTTTTAAAAAAAGAAAGAAAATTGCACTTACCTGCCGGCAGCCGCCTCCATCCTTCTGGTCTGTCGATGACACACAGTCCCACAGAAGCAGGAAGCACACAGGCTCCTAGACTCCCCTAGCCAATCACGACGCTGCTATCACCAGCATGACAGCAGTGTCATGATTGGTCTGAGCACCGTGGTTCGAAGCTCAGACAGTGGAGGCTGTGGAGGAGTGGGAGGCTGTGCATGTTCTCCACCTGGCCTTGCAATACAGCCGGGTGGAGAACATTCTAAGTGCGTATGACTGTTTGGCTGGCCCAAGACGGCCGACCAAACCATCATGCGCACTTAGAAAGTGCCATCCCTCCTCCCCCTAGTGACCGACTGCCCAAGCCCCACCCGCACCTCAAACCAAATTGGGTAGTAAGTACGGGAAAAATAACATTATAATAACATTATTTTTCCTGTAGTGCAATGCTCCGTCGCTGATGTAGTTCAATAAATATCTTTATCACAGCTTCAATAAAACTGGCACTATGCCCACATATAGACATGTGCATGGTCATAAGATTTAAAGGCATGCTCTTCTGATTTGAACATTTCCACAGACACTGAAGATCGAACACTGTGACAGACTACGCCTTTCTGAAATCGTGCTACAGGCGCAAACTCTATGGGGGCACCAAGAGCTCTTTGTTTTTTGCTTATTATTTAATTGCAGTCATTGAGGTGTTGAGCCTCTCCTAAAATCAGTTTTTTCTCACGATAGCTGAGCCAGAGGTAACATTAACATAAAATAGTATGTCCTGCCTTCCTTTACCGGCTTGCCTCACTTGACATAGGAACAATTTTAGAAGAGGTTCAACACACCTTAATGACTGCAATAAAATATTTAAAAAATCAAAGAGGTCTGAGACCCCCCCCTCCCTCCCAAACCCCCTCACCCGGAGTTTACTCCTCAAGTTCAGTGTTTCAAGGAGACCTAGGTGATGAGCAGCATGGCTTCAGAGAGACTGTCTGCCACCGGTTAAAATGAATTTCCACTTAAAAGTCTAGGAGGGTATTCTGGCCTGCGCGTCTCCCCACTCATCTGGGTCAGCGGATATGGTTCCTTCGCCCACGCCGGTTGTGAGTACCTGTAGCCCATGCCCGTTGTGAGTACCTGGCGAGCCACTGTGAGGCGCCTTTGAAACAAGCCTACTTACCTGATGTCAGCGCTGGTTGGGAGCCACATGGGGCAAAGACATGGGGCTGAAAAGCTTCCAGAGGAAATGTTGAGTGAGAACAGGAAGCCTCATGTTATCAATTGCCTGAGGAGGAGCTGTTTGCCCCTGGCGTGCAGAGGAGTGTGTGCATGCTGTGAACACGTGCAGAGCAGCAGGGCTTTTACAGCTTACTGATGGCACATTCTGGGATTTCAGGCACTGGTATGTGAAACAAGCATTGGCATAGCCAATAGGTCTCGCTTTTGGGACCTTATAAGTATTTAGTTATGCAGCACAATATCCTTGGTGCAACAACATCAACTGTTGCATGGCTAAACACTTATAAGGTCCCAAAGGCGAGACCTATTGGCTATGCCAATGCTTGTTTTATTTTGTTTGAGGTAGCCATCATCTCCCACTGGGCTGACACACAAGTTCACTGAAACGTCACTCAAGTATTTTTTGTTTTGTTTTGGTAATTAACAAACTTTTAAGTAATTTCTCTGAGCACTGCTCAAGTGTCTGTGTGTCAAGCATAGCAAAATGTGTAGGCCTTCGGAACATGATAGAACTTCTTGATGTCTGTCACGATTGTATCCTGCGACAAACTTGTCTGTGTGTGTCCAAAATAAGAGGGAAAATAATTGCTTTCAGTTGTTGGATGCAGGTCTTTGGTGCAGCATGTGTTGCACAACCTGTGTTTCTCAGTGCCATGCTTCTGTTTGCAGAGAGTGGTCAATGGAAGCGGGCACTTGTGGGGTGATGCAGGGCAGTTAATGATTACATTTCAGTTTCATGCAGTGGTACTGTGGTAGCTTTTGCACCCAGCTTTCCATACATTTGCCCGTGAATTTCAATCGCATGCCTTGTTAGTGTCAGTATTTCTGGAATTCAGGCTTACAGGAGCTGTGTTTGCATCCTTGCTGACTGGCAGAATGAGCGCGTAGCTCATGCAAAAATAACAGGGCTCAGACTGTGAGCTTTTACATAGCTGACCTGGCCCTGATCCAAAGATGGCTGCATGAATTCATACACCTAGCACCTGACTTTCACTGGTGGTGGATACTGAGAAAGCACTGGCAGATATCACCGCCTGCTTGTGCATAAGTTATTCTATAAGTGGGCTCAAGATCGGTGCCAAGAGAAGTCGAGCAAAACTTCTACATGTGGGATAACTGCAAAGTCAGGAGCTGCCCATAAAGCCCCTAGGAACTCCAGAGCAAGGAGTGAATACATCCACCCTGCATCATAGATGGCAGGAGTTATTACCAGGTTGATCTCTTCCTCCTCCTACTGGTCTAGTAAGCATGCACCCTCAGCAGGGCAGCTGCCCTTTGCTGTGCAGGCATCACTTTGCTTAAGATATCGGATGAACGCACTGGCCCTGAATGAGTGAGTGTGCCTTTGAGATTCTCTGCACCCAGTGAGCGCTGTACCACAGTATGCTTGCTGACTTCTGTTCCTGCAGGACTCGTCTCAGGATGCTGAGAGTACGTGTTCATTCTGAAGGCTGAACGGTCCAGTCTAAGGGATAGAAGAACACCTGGAATTGTAAATGTTCCAGTTTCCCAGAGAGAGCCCTGTCATCTAGTGTCTGCATAGGCATTGGGAGTGCATGTGTGTTTCAGAAAACTCACTTCCGGGACCAACACATTTCCATAGAGAGAGAGCTTGCTGGCCAGTGTGTCATATTTCCTTCATGCCAGGCCCCAACACTGCTATGTTTGCTTTCTAAAGCTTGAAACACTTCTGCTGGCCAGATGCTTGCCCTAACCTAAGGTTTCTGTAGACTTCATGCAACCAAGGCTCCCATAGGTCAGGTATTCCTCCTGGCGCTGCAGAATCATCCCAAACCTTTAAGGTTACGCCAAAGATAGGTGACGTGAGGCAACCCAAGTATTGGGATCTCGTTTGAGGCGAGAGCCCACAAGTGATGCATTTGTTAGTGTGCTACAGTTACTACCAGTCCCAGCCTAAGCGTGCTCGCTGGACCCAAAGGTCTCGAACGCAGGCCCCGATAGTGGCCAGAGGCGCAGCTGGGAGTGACCAGTTTACAGCCGATTGTATTCACAGACCCTCGGGGTGTCCGTGGAGCCCGCGCCTCTTGGGGGGCTGTGGAGCCAGCGCCTCAGGGGGGGGGGGCCGTGGAGCCAGACCCTCGGAGGGCCATGGAGCCAGGCTCCGATTTTATGTCTAAACCCGCATTTGAGAGCGTCGCATTGAATACTAAAAGATTTTGGAAGCCTCATGTACTTTAAAGAATTTGTAATAACTAACACAAATTATCCTTGACCCGAAATCAATAAATACAATGTTTTAAGTTTGTGGTAATGAGCGGCAGCTTTCCAATGCTGGAGAGCGCAACAAAATACAACAAGCACTGAAACACAAGTGCGGCCCCGCGCCGCGGCAGCGAAAGTGATACAGTACTCTGGGTTAAAGAAGTGGGAGGGGTGGTGGGAGTGTGATTCCCTTGCGGGAGCGAGCGGCACCAGGAGCGATAATTGCTACCATATGGCGCCAGCTGCTCGCTCCCGCAAGTGAATCGCCAAACGTGCACGCGTTGCCATTGAAGGCAATGGAACGCGTGCACGTTTTTGGCTGAAAAGCCGAATCGATTGCAAAAGGTCTTTTTGCCTATGCAGCGCATGCGCGCTGCGTAGGCGAGACCTAAAAACGGAAGATGTCAGGTGCTCGTGGAACGCTGGGGGATGCTTTCACAGCCAGCTGACTAATGTCTGCTAAACAAAGCTGAGACTACACACTGCCTTTGGTTTGGCGGTAGTTCCAGATTATTTCGCTTTGGTGCATGTTTGAGAAAATCATGACTTTTGTAAAAGTGCATGTGGCATATATCTTTATTATAAAAACAGGATTCTGCATGATCTAAGCTTCATTGAAAACAATGTGCACTTTTGATCTGCTATATTACTTACAAAGAAAAGCTCTCCAAAAGCAAACTTGCGAAGAAACGTTTTGCACACTCGCTCTTCTGCAAACAAACGCTGCGTACAAGCTAAACTTACAAAGAAAAATTCTCAATTTTTTCCAGCTTGTTTGGGATTTAACAAGAGTAAACCCTATCTTACTAAGCAATAAACATTATACCTTTGTGAAGAGATAAGCTTTGCACAGTTGA
Organism: Calotriton arnoldi; assembly: GCA_963921515.1. Classification (NCBI taxonomy): domain Eukaryota; kingdom Metazoa; phylum Chordata; class Amphibia; order Caudata; family Salamandridae; genus Calotriton; species Calotriton arnoldi. The sequence continues at coordinate 34,941 of CAWUFW010023706.1, read as the reverse complement.
AGGACAGGTTAAACCGGAAATGTTTTCAAGTTTTGTGAAGGTCGAAAATCAGAAATTTCCCATACCTTCACTGGCTGGGAAAAATCTTCAAACATCACTGGTTGCAGTGACGGGACTGAAGTCCTGCACTCATAAATATACCGGGATGTGCACACTTTCAATTATGGTATGTGAGAAGCAGAGATTAAAGGCTTTAGACTGTGACAAAAATAGGCTTGGTCACTAAGTAAAAGTGGAACCCATTAGAGAATAAGATATCTAAAATGTGGCCAATTTTTGCAGTTAGTTTTGAAGTTGTAAAAAACGCTGTATAAGTATTTTGCAGATTTGAAAGAGTGCATGGATTTGAGCTTTCTTCAAACAATTTTGAAATTACAGTGAAATCCGGATCCGGAAGACCATAAAACAGGCCCGCAAATAGCTTAAAAAAAAGTCCCAAACACGAACTGGCAGAACAGTCCGTTGGCGTTGGGGACTACCAGATTGCCCTGTAGGCAGGGCTTTAAGTGGGCCGGGTCTGTCCGGGTCTGAGCACCGGCAGTTATTTTTAGCGGGCCTCGAAACGGGTCTCTATCAGGCTCTATTTTCGGGCCTCGCACAGGTAGTCCGTTTTCTTTTTTTTAAAATTGGACTGCAGTGCGAGCATGCACATCGCTCACTACTGAGAAGTGGAGACGTCATGCCAGGTGAGCCGCATTGAAGGGAAGGGAAATCCTTTAAAGAGAGCCATTTTCTCTCAGGATTTCCCTTCTCTTTTAAAACGCAGGAGCAACATCATAGTGGGATGATTAGGAGAGAGACGACCAGGCGCGCAACGCCCATTGCCCCGGGCTGAGACAGCTTCCCGGGCGCACACAGCCGCACCCGAGTACTTCACAGGTCTTTAAAAGACCATTTGCTTGTAAAAGAGGCTCTGTTGTTTTTCACCCTTTTAGAGCCCCTGCATCCCCACTCTGCCTCTTGCTGGAAGAATTAGCCTCCCCCAAATTTGGCTCTAGTTGCGCCTCTGGAGACGACCACAGGCAGCCAACTCCAGCACGACCCTGCTCTGACCTTTCACAGTGTCTTGTTTTAGTGCTAGGAAAACACACGCTTTGCCTGGCTCACTTAGTTCTCACACCCCCTCTTTAATATGAAGATAGTAGCGTTGGAATTACCTTTATATTCCTATACTGTGCTTCACATGGAAATATAGAAGGGCAGGTTCTCACCACCCCAAATTAGCTGTTTGGTATACTCTCTCAAATGTCAGAACTACAGGTATTCAGTGTCTGTCAGTCACGGCCAATTTAAAGCAGTGTTCCTATATAGAAATGGACAAAAGGTTATGTTTCTGAATAAGCGTCTTACACTGAAAAGCTGGTTTATATTTCTTTCGCTGGATCAACCTTTGTTTAAAACACCACCAGAGAAGGGTGGTGAACTATGGTCCACAAAGAGCAACTGTTTCTTGTTCTTTATCAGAAACATCTGCCTGTCAATGGTTATCACCAGCCTTTTCGGCCCATTAAGAGGCTGTGTGGATGAGTATAATACGGGGTGTTTAGGATCGGGGGCGGAGGATGCACGGAAAGAAGGATGCACGGATCGGGGGCGGAGGATGCACGGATAGGTGAATAAAGGGCGAGTGGATGGATGGCCAGATGGATGAATGGATAGCTGGCTGGATGGATGAATGTATGGATGGATGGAAGGATAAATGGATGCATGGACCAGTACTTAGGATAGGCGGGTGGGCTGATAGATGCTTAGGATAGGTTCTGGGACAGATGTATGTATGTATGTATGGGCGTATGGATGGATGGATGGATGGCCCAGTGCTTAGGATAGGCGGGTGGGCTGATAGATGCTTAGGATAGGTCCAGGGACACATGTATGGATGGATGGATGGATGAATGAATGGGTTGCTGGCTGGATGAATGGATGAGTGGATGAATGGATGGATGGAAGGATGAATGGATGAATGGACCAGTACTTAGGATAGGCGGGTGGGCTGATAGATGTTTAGGATAGGTGCAGGGACAGATGTATGTATGTATGTAGGTAGGAATGTATGGATGGATTGAAAGATGGTTGGATGGCGCAGTGCTTAGGATGGATGGATGCAGGGCTTTAAGTGGGCCGGGTCTGATCACCGGCAGTTATTTTCAGGGGGCCTCGAAACGGGTCTCTATCGGGCTCTATTTTTGGGCCTTGCAAAGGTAGTCCGTTTTCTTTTTTTTTTTTTTTATTGGACTGCAGTGAGAGCATGCACATCGATATGCGCATGCTCATTTTGCTCACTACTGAGAAGTGGAGACGTCATGCTAGGTGAGCCGCGTTGTAGGAGGAAGGGAAATCCTTTAAAGAGAGTGTTTTCCGAAGGTAGGATAATAGGAGGGGATTTTCTTAAGCACACAATGCTAGTTATCTTGATTTAGACCACGCCCCTACTGGGATAGGCCACACCCCTTAAGAGGTTTGCCCCGCCCCTTTTAGAGCACCCCCAGTTTTTTTTTCCCACTTAAAGCACTGCCTGTAGGGTAGTCCAACCATGGTTGAATGCCTTGTGGCAGGTGAGGTGAATTGTTTGTTTTGAGTTATCTTAGTTTGTGAAAAATAGACAAGTGACCAATTTATTATTAGTCTTTTCGTATTCATTTTTGGTAGTACTGTATTTATTAGAGGAAACTATTTTGACAAAAGGAAAAGCATGCCACTTTCTTGACTGTACCAGAGAAACGATCACCACCTATTCAAAAAGATTATTTTAGATGAGAAGATTATGGCCTGTTAGCATCTGGTGGGGAAGATTTTCGGATGAGAGGAAGCATGCATAGCCCAGTTGCAGAACGAGCATTCGAGACCTCTTGTATATACTTTAGTATATACTTTTATGTGTATGTACTTTGTGGGCTCTGGAGATCAGCCCTAGGACTTGTCTGCTTCCGCTTAGGGACTTTTTTTTCTGTTCAACTGCCTCTATTTAACTGTCTTGATACTAGAAAACGACCAGTAGAGGTCAGTAAAATAACAGAATTGCTTTCTGCTGAGGGACTTTCTTTTTTTTATTTTTCTGGCAACTGCCTCTACTTAACTTTCTAGACAGAAAACGACCAGCAGAGGTCAGTAAAATACCAGAATCACTTTAGCATTCTCTAGATTCCAGTCCATAAAAATTGTCTTCCACGAGCACCCGTAGACAATAATATTTTTTTCAAATCTTGTATTTTCAGTGATGTGACCATTGAAGGCCCTGATTTTATATTAAAAACAAAGCTTTGGACTATACCATTTCCCGCTGAAAGGCAATATTTCTCTCCATGTGTTCACATGCCTGGTGTGTCACGCAGTTTGGTGCTTACTTTCACTTCATGTAAAAGAACAGTAGATTTTTCAGCACCCAGGCTAATGTGCTGCATAGCTAAATACATATAAGGTCCCAAAGGCGAGACCGATTGCATTGCAAATGCTTGTTTTTTTCATTTCCCAAACCTGGAAGGGGGAGAGAAAAGGTTTTGATTGAGACAAGGGCTACCAGCAAACTTCTGAAAATGTGAGGTGCTCTTTTACAGAAATTCCGAGTTGCACAAATTGTGTATCCAATGTCAAGCAATGATCGAGACAGAAGCCATGCATCACAATGACAATGAGCTAAATACAGCATAAGAAGAAAGAGCATATCATTAGCCTTAAGTGAATTGAAGGAGGTGGCAAATAGATACTCCTCAGTTGTGCATTTGTTTTTAGGATGTTATTAGCCCTTCATGAATGTCCGGAAGGTATACCTAAGCCAGACTATGTACCATCAGGAAAGCACCTAACCCATCAGTTCGCCAGTTCATGTAAAAAGGGTTCCGGACTGGCCGCTACCTGCACAGGTAAATGGTTGTTTGTTCTACAAGAATGTATTTTTAAGGTAGAGCCAGTGGTGCTGAAACAATTTTCAGAGAGGGGGCACTGGCCAATGGCATTTCAATGCAATTTAAGGATTTCAAATATCACTTATCTTGGATGAGCAGGTCCAACAACAAATGAGCCAAATCCGTTCATTGGTGGGTTGCGGAGGAAAGGCTTCTGCCTTACACTCCTTCTCTAAAGTAGGAACCATGCTTTCTTCATAAAACACGCAAGGTAAAAACTGACATATCCACTCATGGTGAGCAAATGGTGAATCAAAATAACATCATGGTGTTCATAAATCACAAGAAGTAACCAGTGGATAACTGCCACTGAGCCTAACTTGGGGAAAGGACAGTTTTCGACTAGTACCTATATTCTGTGAAGCTGCCCAACTAAGGGGCATATTAGCAAGGAATGGCGATAACTAGCGCTAACCTAGGTTAGCGCTAGTTTTTTTATCACCGTCTATCGCCATTATTTTTCGCCCTGTTAGCGACGTATTAGCAACACGTCGCTAACAGGCGATAGCTACAGCCAAAACTCTCGCTAACTCTTGCGCGATGGCGATATCCAAAGCGGCGATAGCGGGCGGAATCCAGCGATAACATTTTAGCGGACATAAAGCACACGCTAACCCGCAAGTGTGGACTTTGCAAAAATAACCTATCAGTCCACCTCCCATTGAAACGATGTAAAAAAAAATTATAAATGCAGATCTGAGCACCCAGGGCCAAGTGCAGCACACAACAACAACCCCCTCAAGCCACCCAACATCCAGGATGACCAGGATGAGAGCCCGGATGCCCCGCTGGACTTGCGCCTGGAGCCTGGATGCCCCGCTGGACTTGCACCTGGAGCCTGGATGCCCCGCTGGACTTGCGCCTGGAGCCCGGATGCCCCGCTGGACTGGAGCCTGGATGCCTCGCTGGACTTGCGCCTGGAGCCTGGATGCCCCGCTGGACTTGCGCCTGGAGCCTGAATGCCCCGTTGGACTTGCGCCTGGATGCCTCGCTGGACTGGAGCCTGGATGCCCCGCTGGACTTGCGCCTGGAGCCTGGATGCCTCGCTGGACTTGCGCCTGGAGCCTGGATGCCCCATTGGACTTGTGCCTGGAGCCTGGATTCCTTGCTGGACTTGCGCCTGGAGCCTGGAGGCCCCGTTGGACTTGCACCTGGAGCCTGGATGCCCCGCTGGACTTGCACCTGGAGCCTGGATGCCCGGTTGGACTTGCGCCTGGAGCCTGGATGCCCCGCTGGACTTGCGTCTGGAGCCTGGATGCCCCGCTGGACTTGCGCCTGGATGCAAGGATGCCCCGTGTGACTTGCGCCTGGAGCCTGGATGTCTCGCTGGACTTGCCCCTGGAGCCTGGAGTGGGATGCGGAGGAGCTGTGGAGTCGATGAGCCGTGGCGGGAGACATTGATGTGCGACCATCGCCCGTACCTGGTGGTGAAGTCTGGCAGGTCACATGGAGACACGTTGCTGACCTGTTTGTGAAGTCCGCCTTGCGCACCTTGGTGCAGTTAATGGTAGAGGCGCTCCTGCGCACCAACGTAGTGAGGTCCTCATGGCATACTACAATACACCACTACACCAGGGTGCATGGAGGGGATTACGAACGGTGGGTGCCGTCTCCCTGCATCACAGGACGGATGATGTTGGGCTGGCCGGATGCTGTGGAGGGTGAGGCCCCTGTGCTACGCCCAACTTGTGTGGTCTGTGTGCTGCTACTACATGCCTAAGGGAGCCCTGCTGCATCAACTGCATCGGGAGGTCCACTAGCGGACTACACGGTGACTGCTGTACCCAGCCCAGTGAAAGCACACCTGGCTCAGGCTCCTGCTGGCTGAGTCACAGATTTGGAGAGAGTGCAGTGGATTGCGCCACAGGGTCAATGTCCAGGTAAGGAGAAGGTGGGACGCGTAGTGCAGGAAGGCCGGGGGGTGAGTCGCTCATGCCTATCACACGTAGATGACGCACCCCCAGTGGCGGCTCTACCGCTATGGCGGAAGAGCGTTGCCTCATCACCTCAAGCAGTGTAGATGAGGAACAATGATCACATGATGATAACTCAATCAATCAATCAACCAATGGAATTGTAAACGCGTTACTCACCCGTGAGGGTCTCAAGGCACTGAGGGGTGGGGGGCGCAGATCTGTCAGCCAAAGAGACAGGTGTTGAGGGTCTTCCTGAAGGTGTTCAGGGAGGGGGCACCTCTGATGGCTGCCAGTAGCTCATTCTAGGTCTTTGATCCAATGTGGGAGAAGGATCTTCTGCCTGCTCAGGCTCTGTGGATGCGCAGGGTTTCTGCCAGTGCGAGGTTGGAAGATCGGATGTCTCATTTGGGTACGTGGAAGTTGATTCTGTCGTTGAGGTATTTGGTTATGTTGATGTGTAGCCATTTGTATGCGTGAGTGAGGATTTTGAAGGTGACTCTTTTCTCCACGGGGAGCCAGTGGAGCATACATAGGTGTTGGCTGATGTGTTCGTGCCGGGGATGCCGAGGACGAGTCTGGCGGCGGTGTACTGTAATGACTGGAGTCTGCGGAGTAGGGACTTGTAAATGCCAGCGGAGAGTGCGTTTCCATAGTCCAGTCTGCTAATGATGAGTGCATGGGTGACTGTCTTCCTTGACTCCAGGGGGATCCATTTGAAGGTCTTGCGGAGGATGCGGAGGGTGTTGATGCAGCTGGAGGTGACGGCGTAGACATGTCGGTTCATGGTGAGGGATGGGTCGAGTACGATGCCGAGGTTTCTGGCGTGGTCCGAGGGGGTAGGTGGTCTTCTGAGGGTGGCGGACAACAGGTGTCGTCCCATGCTGAAGGTGTGGTTCTAAGGACGAGGACTTCTGTCTTCTCTGCGTGGAGCTTCAGGCAGCTGTTGCTCATCCAGACTGCGACGTCCTGCATTCCTTCATGGAAGTTGAGTCTGGCGGTGGTGGGGTCTTTGGTGAGGGAGAGGATGAGCTGGGTGTCATCAGCGTAGGATACGATGTTGAGGCCATGTTGTCTGGCGATAGCGGCGAGGGTGCCATGTAGTTGTTGAAGAGGGTCGGGCTCAGAGAAGACCCCCCTGGGACTCAACAGGTGATTTACGTGGGATCGGAGAGGAAGGGTGGCAGTCTCATCCTTTGGCCCCTTCCGGTGAGGAATGATCCTAGGGCTGTTCCTTGTATGCCGGCGTCGTGTAGTCTGGCGACTAGTGTGCGGTGGGAGACGGTGTCGAAGGCCGCTGAAAGTTTGAGTAGGATGAGGGCTGCGGAGTGGCCTTGGTCCAGGAGGGTGCGGATGTCCTCTGTGGCGGCGAGTAGGGTGATCCCGGTGCTGTGGTAGATGTGAGGAGGGCAGGGGTCAGTGGGGGCCCCAGAGTGGATGCCTTTCATGGTCAAGGCGGTGTATTCAGCTGTGACCGGCGTCCAGGTGGAGATGGTGGGCTGGCTGATGTGTTGGGGGGGCGGGGGGCCGGCTGTGGCGTCTGGTGGATGGTCGGAAAAGTTGTTGTGGAGTATTTTTGATGTTGAGGTGGAAGTAGGTTCCACGCTTATTGCAGAGGTCTTGGGACGGGGTGATGTCCGTGGCTACGCTGCGTGGGTTGGTGAATTCATGAATGACCTTGAAGAGTTGCCTGGAGTTGGTGGAGTTGTTAAGGATTTGGTTGTGGTAGTCCGTCATGGCGTCCTTGTAGGTGGTGTAGATTTCGGGTGTCTTGGTGTTTCTCCAGTTCTTCTCCAGGCATCTGCAGGTGCGTCTTGCTTCTTGGAGATCGGTGGTGAACCAGGTGGCTTTCCAGGGGCGCTGTTTGCTGGGCTTGCATAGCGGGGCGAGCTTGTATGCGCAGTTGGAGATCCAAGTGTGGTGTTCACTGGCTGCGACGCTGGCGCAGGGTGGTGGTTAAGGACTGGCGGCAGTGGAGGCAGGTGAACCTGCCGTGGGTCGTGTTTGGCAAGGCCTGTCATCAGTCTCTGATTTTTCCGTGGTTGAGTGCGTGGCTGAGCTGTAGCAGTGGGTGGCCCGTGATCCAGGGTTCCTGGCGCTGGTCGTGGTTGGGTTGCGGACGGGCACAGACGTGCTTGTATTAGGCGCTCCATCTGTGCGTCAGCGGCGCGTGTCCGCTGTGCAATCGCGCAGCGTCCGCCATGTATGAGGGGAGGGTGGAGGATTGATCAGCTGGGAGGCGGGAATGGGCGAGGACAGGGGTGCGGGTCCGCAGGCCAGGCAGCGGTGGGAAGCGGGAAGTGCTGGCTCAGAGAAGCCAAAAAATAATTTATGAAGGGGGAACACAAGGGCTAACTAACTGATGTAATCATGCTATGTATCCTCGGGGGGAGGGTGGGTAGGACTGCTCCAAACACGGAGCAGGTCATGGGCGGATTGGCATGCCCACTCAAGTGCGCAACGACTGTTTGTTCGGCCCACTCAGGCTGCCCAATGCAGTCATGCACACTTCCCTGTTCGCAATGCAGGCTGCATTACAGCCTGCATGGAGAACATGCCCACCCCTCCGGGCCCGACCTGCATGACTTGTCCCGTTGCCAATTACCAATCCCACCACTGCATTGCAGCGTTGTGATTGACTCCGGGGAGGGAGCCTGGCTGGCTACTTCCTATTCCTGGAAGCAGACGCAGGCGAGCAGTAGCTAAGAAGACACGGGACCCGGCTTGGAGTAAGACTTCCCTCAATACATTTTCACAACACCCACTCACACACACATCCCCGCGTCCATGCACCATCCAGTGTTCTTTCTGGCGTTTACCACCCCACAGCTGTCCAGCCCCCCCGCACTTCTCAATGTTGTCTGCTGTGCGCCCATGCACAGCGGGCGTACCACTCGTGTGCCAAAGGCACATTCGTAGTTGCGACGCATGCCATAACCTCGCATTCCATTCCAATGCATACTAATACCAGACACATTGCAACAGTAGGGTAGGTGTTGCACAGCGGAGACATCAAGATCACTGTTCCCACTTCAGTGAGTGCAACCCAAAACTAACCTTTGCACAACAAAACCTAACATGGACCCTTGAATCCCTTTTAGAACCCCCAGAACACACCGGAAAATCACATTTGAGTCAAATGCACACCCCAAATTTCATATTTTACCCCCAAATACACCCCCAATTTCATATTTTACCCCCAAATACACCCCAAATTTCATATTTTACACCAAAAGCACACCCAAAATTTCATATTTTACCCCCAAATACACCCAAAATGTCATATTTGACCCCAAAAGCACACCCCATTTCTCAAATGTGACCCCCAGAAAATCAACAATTTTCATTTTTGACATCCAAAACACATTCACAAATGAAAAAGTTAAAATTACCCCATAACTGACCTCACAATGCGTTGTTATGTTATGTTATGTTATGTTACAACAACTTTTATAGCGCGCTAATACCCATAGGTGTCTAGGCGCTTAAGGACCGCATACTGTAGGGAGAGTTAGTTTTTAAAAAGCCATGTCTTAAGATTCTTCCTAAACTCAATCAAAGAAGATATCTTCCTAAGAGCGAGTGGGAGGGAGTTCCATAGCCTAATAGCACCATGTCTGAAACTCCTCCCTCCCCAGTTCATCGTCCTGACTCTGGAGGTGAGCATCAGGAAAGCATTAGCCAATCGTAGTTGTCTGCTGGGGGAGTACCAACTAAAGGCATGCCATAGAAATCGTGGACCTACTCTATAGAGTGCCTTATGCACTATACAAAGTGTCTTAAATTTCACGCGCTGGGCAACTGGTAGCCAATGCAGCTTCTGTATCCCAGCCCTAATTGACTGATGCTTAGGGACATCTAGCACCAGTCTGGCAGCAGCATTCTGTGCCGCTTGTAATCTTCTAAGTTGATTAGACTGTAAATTTATGTATAGGGCATTACAGTAATCCAGTTTGGATAAGACCAAGGAAGTTAAAACAATTTTCCTCGTGTTTATCGGAATGAAAGGAAGAATCTTGCGCACGGTTTTAATGGTGAAGAAAGCGACCTGCGATTTAAAATTCAACTTCTCGTCTATTATGACCCCCAGATTTTTAGCTTTAGCTACTGGTGTAGGAAGGGGGCCCAGTATACTTGGCCACCAAATTGGTGACCAAAGGGGAGCAAGGTTTCCAAAAAGCACCACCTTGGTTTTGCTCGAGTTGAGCTTCAGACAGTTCCTGCTCATCCACAAGCTCAGGGAGACCATGCAATCATGTAGTTTGTTAGAAAAATCAACATCCTTGTCTATGGTAGAAATAACCAATTGGGTGTCATCAGCATATGAGGTCGGAATTAGATCAAAGCTTCTAATCAAAGGGGCCAATTCGGACACATATATGTTAAAAAGAGTGGGGCTCAAGGAAGAGCCCTGTGGCACCCCACAAGGCAAAATAAAAGGCGTAGATTTAAAATCGCCCAATTGCACTGTCTGCACTCTACCTGCTAAAAAAGATGTTAAAAACAGCAGGGCTTTTCCTCCTAGACCAATAGTTTTCAACCGTTCTATCAATAGGTTGTGGTCCACGGTATCAAATGCCGCGGACAGGTCCAGGAGGATCAGAGCTGCAGATCCGCCGCCATCTAGTGCGGTACGAATTTCCTCTGTAGTCTTAATTAAAGCTGTCTCGGTGCTGTGGCATGATCGAAAGCCAAATTGGCTGTGGTCTAAGACATTATTATCTAAAATAAATGTGGAAAGTTCCGTATTAACAATTTTCTCAATTATTTTTGCAGGCAACGGAAGTCTAGCAATCGGTCTATAATTGGCCGGGTCCGTTACATCTAAATTAGGCTTTTTAATAATGGTAATATACAGGCCTGTTTCCACAGTGTTGGGAAGGATCCTTGTGAGAGCATTTGATAAAAATGCAAGATAACTGGGGACTGACAATATGACTAATATTATGCAGAATCCTCGGAGGACAAGGATCATCCGGAGACCCAGACTTAGTCTTAATGAGAAGAGTGGCAATCTGTTCTGGAGAGGTAGAGGTAAAATTTAAAAAAGGTATTATGGCCTTAACTTCCTGATCAATGCCAGTATTATGAGGAATGTATGAGGCAAATTGATCATAGATTTGATCGACCTTTACTTTAAACGCCTGGGCCAATGTGTTACAAAAATCTTGAGTGTAATTCACCGTAGCTTCCTTTTCCGCAGTTGTCAGATTATTTATAACTGAGAAAAGTTCTTTACTTGAGTTGCCCGCCATCTCTATTTTCAGCGTAAAATATTGGCTCTTCTCAATAATTATTTTTTTCTTATAGTTTGCTAGCATAAGCTTATATTGTGCTTTTTCAGCTACATTATAGTTTTTCCGCCATGTTCTCTCTTGCCTCCTACAAGCTTGTTTGTCTAGTCTTAGGGCTTCAGAGAACCAAGGAGCAGATGGAGTTTTTCTATTTCTAATTGCCTCCGTAACAGGGGCTAGTTTGGCAAAATTAGAGTCTAGCCAGAAAGTATAACTTCTAGCTAATCCCTCCGCATCCAACTCTGAAACCGGAATGCTTTGTAAAAGCTGGGTTTCTAATACACCTGAGTCAATGTTGTGCCAGGCTCTCCTAGTGAGTTTGATGTTAGTCATATTATTAATTATGGAGCCAGGCAGATCCCAATGAAATAAAACAGCGTGGTGATCGGACCAGGTGAGAGGGAGAATAGATGTAATGGATAGGGCTGCATTATTTGTAAACACCCCATCCAAGGTATGACCCACTTGGTGTGTAGGGCCTTCAACTAATTGTTGAAGACCTACATCCGATGTGATATCTAAGAGTTCCTGTGTTTCCTTATCGGTTAGATTTTCCAAATGAAAGTTCAGATCACCTAACATGGTGAAGCATCTGGATTGAATACCCAGTTCTAGCAAAGATGATAAGTTTGTTAAAAAATTGGTTTTTGAGCCAGGTGGGCGATAGATTAATAGTCCTTTAAAGGTTTCCTGTTCAGAAACACTAATTTTAAACAAAAGGGCCTCACAGTCTGGAGAGGGAAGTGTTGAGCAATGTGCTATAAATTCACTTTTGTGAATTATTGCGAGTCCACCACCTTTTTTTATGGGTCTATCATGCCTAACGACTTTGTATCCAGCCGGCACTGCAATATTAAAATCTGAGTCGGATGTTTCCTCACCCCAAGTTTCCGTAACATACAGAATATCCAACTTGTTGTCTATGATAAAATCCGAGATCCGAATGAGATGTTTAGGCACCCGCGTTGTCGGAGTTGCTTTGTTAACGATGTACTGCCTGCATTGTAATGGTCGTCTCCCGTGCCAAAGGCAACCCATAGGCTACGTCGTTTGCGTCCGTCAGCCCCTGGACCACGTTCAGCACCAAGGAGCATTCCTCTTGGCCACTCCACCGCTACAACGCCTGCACCCTCCTCGCCATCAACCCTGGACTCCAGCTCGCCTGCCAGGACCTACCTCTGCTCCATACCGGACTTCGCCTTCGCCATCACAGACGGCTGCAGTATCACCCGCAAGGAGCACCCCGACAGTCAAGGAGGAGGCATTGCCGTCACCTACAGGGGCACACTCCAACTGACCACGCACTCTAATGTGCCAAGGGTGACCATGGACGACGTCAACTCCCAGATCCGGACCAAGCACAAGAACATCCTCTGTGGCACCCTCATGTGCAGGCCCCCCGGGCCGTGGCCCCCCATTCTCCAATCCCATTTAGGACCTCATTGCACCCCAGGGTCTCCCATCCACAAACGACATCCAACTCGGTGCACTCAAGTTCCACCTGGGCAACCACAGTGACCAGAGCACCACCCCCTCCTGGGAAGGTCACCGACATCAGACGCAAGCAGCAAGTCACCTCAACAGGCCACATAGCAGGACACACGGTCGGGCACGTCACCTCCGCCAGCGGGTACTTCAACTACAGCCACAACACCGGACTCTCCTGCACTACCATCATTGGATAAATGACGTCTTCACCTTGCCCACCGGACTCCAGCGCCAACATCGCACCCCGTCGCAGCTGGATCCAGGCCACCGCAGAACGTCTCGTCGACTCCCTCCGCTCCAACACTGCACCAATGCTTCCAAACGATGACACCACAGCGCACAACCACCACCGATGGATCTCCAACATCGCAGACATTCGGGCACCCCTCATGAACGGCACTGCGTCAGTACCTTCCGCCTGCCTATTGGCAGGCATGAGGGTGATGCTGTGCCACAGGGATGGGCTGGCCCCATGCATTGCTGGGGTTGCGTCATGGTTGTGACACGACTGCAGCAATGCATGACTTTAGCGCAGACAGATACGTCAGGATTCCTGACGTATCTGTCGTTACTTGCATCATGGAGCGCTGTCCAGTGAGTACAGCGCATCCATGCTGTTGCAAGGAGGGCGTGATGAGAAGTGTTGCAACGCTGTCTTGTCGCAGCACATAAACACTTTTCATGACTGGGGCACAGGAATGCACACTATCTTAGTGATGGTGCGCATTACTGCACTATGGGGCAGATTTACAATAACTGGCGCATCCCTGCAGATCAGCAGGGATGCACCAGTTATTTTGCGTGACATTAGGAACCCCTTGCACCACCATGGATGCGCTGCATTTACAATGCAGCGCACCGTGGCGCAAGGAGAGACAGATGCGTGACGCATCTGTCAGCGTATAGGTGACGCAGTGCTGGAGTCGTGTCGCAAGCGCAACGCTACTCCAGCACTGCTCAGGGGCATCCTATACTTGCAATGCTGCATCACTCCTTACACCTGCTACAAGCAGGCGTAAGGTTTTGACACAGCGGGGACGTAAAAGTGACTCAGTGAAATCTTGTAGATTTCACTGCGTCACTTTTACGGGGCTTCCTTGCGACGGAACGCCCACCCTGGCTACATTATACCTGACGCAGGTATAATGTAGCGCAGGGCTTTACAACGTGACGCATCTCACTAGATGCGTCACGTTGTAAATCTGTCGCATAGTGGCGCATTGTTTACAACGCCGCTGCGTCACATGAGTGGTGCAACGGTGTTGTAAAGATGTTGCAAGGGGATTGTAAATCTGCCCCTATATTTTTGTCGCAGGGCAGCGCTGCAACATTGCTTGCAGCGCAGTCCAGCACCAAAAACGTGCATAGGTGTGGGCCCAAGTCTTATCCACATTTTTAAGACCTGCTTTTTTCTGGTCTGAAATTCCTGCAGCTAACAGGCCTTAGCAACACTTTTTTTATCGCTTCGCTGGTCCGGGCCATCCTTGCTAATAGGGCGAAGTGCGGTTAGCGGGCGTTTTTGTGAAGTTTAGAGACAGAACTCCTACCTTGCTTGTCATTAGCGATAAATATCGCTGGCATGCAAGGCGATAAAAAAAACGGCCGCTATTGCCAGAAAGCTGTTGCTAACGGCTGTTAGTGACTGCTTGCTAATAGGGCGATACAAATATCACCGCTTAAGCGGCAAAAAAGTGCCGCTAAAGCGGCGATGGGCCCTTGATAATATGCCCCTAAGTTTGCTTTCTTGACCTGTTCATTTAAGCAGCATAGGCTTTGGAAATTACAAACATTTAGCACCTGTTTTTGATGTACATTTAAATATTATTTCATGTATTAAATAATTTGTACATTATAAAGGTTTATTGTTGGTAAATCGTTGGAACTGTGGATGATGTAAATGCAAAAGAAGAGGTGAGGTGAATACCCTAAGCTAGAGCTTGGAAAAATCACATATGCTTCCCCTAAAATCAGTGGAAAATATTTGAACAATTTATTTATCCATCTTTAGGTGGCTATCCACCAAAAGGAACTTCATCCACAACAAAATCTTGGCCAACTCCACCAACTCCAAGGAACTTTTCAGTGTCATTCAAGAATTCACCAACCCACGCAGTGAAGCCACAGACATCACCCCATCCCAAGACCGCTGCGACAAGCTTGGAACCTATTTCCACCTCAAGATCAAAAACCTCTACGACAACTTCATCGACCATCCACCAGGTGCCACAGACAGCCCCCCGCCCCCAGAAACACCAGCCAGCCCACCATCTCCAACTGGACACCGATCACGGCCGAAGACACCGCCTCGACCATGAAAAGCATCCACTCGGGGGCCCCCACCGACCCCTGCCCCCCTCACATCTACCACAGAGCCGTGGCCGCCATCGCACCCAAATTACAACGCACCATCAACACCACCTTCAAAACAGACACCTTCCCAGACGACTGGAAGCGCGCAGAAGTCAGACCCCTGCTCAAGAAGCCCACAGCTGACCCCACCGACCTCAAGAACTATCGGCCCATCTCGCTCCTCTCCTTCGCAGCCAAAGTTGCAGAGAAAACAGTCAACAGGAAACTGACACGATTCATTGAAGAGAACGCCGTCCTCGACCCGTCCCAATCCGGATTCCGAAGCAACCACAGCACAGAGACCGCCCTACTCGCCGCCACAGACGACATCCGCACCCTCCTGGACCAAGGCCACTCTGCAGCCCTCATCCTACTCGACCTATCAGTGGCCTTCGACACCGTCTCCCATCGCACACTAGTCGTCAGACTACACGACGCAGGCATACAAGGAACAGCCCTGGACTGGATCCGATCATTCCTCACCGGAAGAAGCCAAAGGATCAGACTCCCACCCTTCCTCTCCGACCCCATGAAAATCACCTGCGGAGTCCCACAGGGTTCATCACTGAGCCCCACCCTCTTCAACATTTACATGGCCCCCCTCGCATCCATCGTCCGACAACACGGCCTCAACATCGTATCCTACGCCGACGACACCCAGCTCATCCTCTCCCTCACCAAAGACCCCACCACTGCCAAACTCAGCTTCCAGAAAGGAATGCAAGATGTCGCAGTCTGGATGACCAACAGCTGCCTGAAGCTCAACGCCGAGAAGACAGAAGTCCTCGTCCTCGGTACCACCCCTTCTGCATGGGACAGCGCCTGGTGGCTGACCGCCCTCGGAAGCCCACCTACCCCCTCAGACCACACCAAGAACCTCGGCATCGTACTCGACTCATCACTCTCCATGAACCGACAGGTCAACGCCGTCACCTCCAGCTGCTTCAACACCCTCCGCATCCTCCGCAAGACCTTCAAGTGGATCCCCCCTGAGTCAAGGAAGACAGTCACCCATGCACTCATCACCAGCAGACTGGACTATGGAAACGCACTCTATGCCGGCATCAACAAGTCCCTACTCCGCAAACTCCAGACAGTACAGAACACTGCCGCCAGACTCGTCCTCGGCATCCCCCGACACAAACACATCAGCCAACACCTACGAAGTCTCCACTGGCTCCCCGTGGAGAAAAGAGTCACTTTCAAAATCCTCACTCACGCCTACAAATGCCTACACAACAACGGACCCAAATACCTCAACGACAGAATCAACTTCCACGTACCCAAAAGAAACCTCCGATCTTTCAACCTCGCACTGGCCGAAACCCCGCGTATCCACAGAGCCAGAGCAGGCGGAAGATCCTTCTCTCACATTGCAGCCAAGACCTGGAATGAGCTACCGGCAGACATCAGACGCGCCCCCTCCCTGAACACCTTCAGGAAGACCCTCAAGACCTGGCTCTTCGGCTAAACAGATCTGCGGACCCCCCCCTCAGCGCCTTGAGACCCTCATGGGTGAGTAGCGCGCTTACAATTCCCTGATTGATTGATCATTGTGAGCCAGTTTTCATTTTTTTAATTTATACAATATTGTTTTCTTTTTTACTAGCATATGATATACGCTTGTGAGGAAAGAGATTTATTATACGGTGTAGTTGTGTGACCTCACAGTGTAAAAAAATCACAAACCCATCCTGAGTCCAGCCAGGCTCGTTTGCAAAACCTTAGCTCAACCCTGGGTTGCTGTGGCTTCGAGCAGTCAGGCCTTGTCAAAGGAACAAGTACAGAGCATTTAGAAGTACCAAAACAGCTGCATAGGAAATAAATGTGACACGCGGGGCGTGGCTTGGAGAGCAAAGAAGATGGCGGTGTGAGCTCTCAGCTCTGGCTCGAGGGGACACTTCTTTACAGAGATATTTGTCTATCTGACATCTCGTGCAATCGGAAAAGCAGGAAAACGTCCAACGAACTGCAAAGCAAAGAATACGTGAAAGATAGGAATGCTCTTAGCGGGGAACAGCAGAACGCAGATCGGCTTTTGCGACGCCACGAGACGACATGACGAAAACTGCTGCGATGCGGAATTAATAGGAATCTCATAACCCTCAACATCTGTTCGAGTGGAGGTGCTCTTCCGGTGAAGAACACTCACCGTCTGCAGTAATAATTAAGCCTTTATACACTTATTTTGCCCCAAACTCGCACAACTTCTTTGATGCCTGAAGCGCTGATGCCTGAAGCTAAGATGGTGAACATAGTGATGACCTGTGAGGTGCTTCACTGGCTCACCTTGCAAACGCGGTAATCGCGGTATTTGGCCATGTGATCTGGCGCGGATCGTAACAAAAGCTCCGTATTTTAATCTTGCACAAAGGTCTGGCTATGCACTTACCTCCTGTGCCCAAGGTCCATGGGCCAAACACAAAGGCAGTGCCTGACCCTAAGATGGCCACCACATTCTGATTATCCGGTTGGCCTCGATGCTTCTCAATGCTTCTCAACCCCCATAGTAAACAACCCACACTCATGCATGGAGGCAGCCTCATGCCCTAACCTGGTATAGAGACACAGTAACGATCAATAGTCTTGGCACATCAACATACAACAGCTTACAACCTGCAGCAAAACAAGGATTTCTCTTGCTGTAATTAAGAACAAGTCTGAAAGGGAAATTGCAGAACAAGGGCATTACTGGCCATACAGACACTGGGAAAAAGTAAGATCTACGCGAAAATTAAAATCTAAACCTAACCGTGGTGCCTGACCTGTAATAGTGGCTTAACAGCGGCTAGCAGTCATAAACTGAGTGTTCCTTCTAGGTAAAGGAAAGCAATATTGATTAACTCAGGATATATCGACCTAGGAGCCGACAATAAGACTCTTTTCTGATGCATAACTTTGAGTGTTAGTGCAGTATCTAGTATCACTGTGCCAGTGAATCTCACGGTCACTGCCCTACTCACAATAAGACAGAACGCTCTTCTGCCTTCTCCAAGGTGCACAAGAAAACTCAACATGAAAAAGTACATCCATTCAAAAATGGTAGAAAAGGAAAATAAAGCAAACCTAAAGAGGGTCAAAGTAGATCCACCGAATCCAGACTCCTGATCAAAGCCAAACAAGACATTAACACAACAATGTAAACCATCTTAGCGAAATTAGCAGAAGTACACGATCTGGCAAAATCTACTAAAGAAAATACAGATTCAATGCAAGTAGAAATATCCACAATACGCAAAGATATCAGAGACACCAACAACAGGATCACCGAAGCAGAGAATAGAGTTGGCCAACTGGAAGACACAATGAGTATTACCAAAAAATCAGTAACAAACCTCGAATTAAAGTCTCATACCCTATCCAAACAAATCTCCGAATTGGAAGACAGGAACAGAAGAGGAAACTTACAGATATTCGGAATTACAGAAGGAAATGAGGATGAAGTTGGCTCCTGCATTACGTTCCTAGAAAAATGGATACCACAGATGACTAAATTGATCTTTGACAAACCGCTGGAATTCGATAGAGCCCACAGGGTACTAACCAGGAAATATCTGAATCAATCACAACCCAGACCCATTGTGTGTAAACCACTGAGATACCAACATGTTGATCTCATCCTTTTGTTTATGAGGAAACAAAATCACTTACTGTGGAACAGAAACAAGATTTATATCTCTCAAGACTACTCGGAATCCACAGTCAACACAAGGAAAAGCTTTCTGGCCCTTCGTTCCAGGATGAAAGAAATGGGCTTCTAATATTCTTTTGCAGGTCCAGCGAGATATTGTGTGCTTGTCCATGGTACCTCTAATCTCTTCACTGATGGGGTAGCTCTTAAAAAGTTCTAGACAACTTTGAGGACCCAATGATGGACACTTCTACTCAAGCTGATAATATGATTAACAGACAGCGCTGAATCCCAAATTAATGGTTCTGTGTGACCAGTATACAGCAGTAGCAACACTATGAAGCCCTTAGATGAAATCTTCTATTCTAGCTGCGCCAAGGATTAAGACTCATCCGCAAGAAATGCACATGCGCGGGCGTGCGAGCATGCGCAGTTTTCTCAAGGATTACCCAGATGGTGAGGAAGAGGAGGAGTGCAGCCCGGGGACGCCGCAGTACAGGTAAGTGGTTTTAATTTACTTTTAAGCTATCTAGAATTACTTGTTAATATAGGGGGGTGGAGGCGGGGGCTGGCCAACTCCGCTCCGCTGCAGAGTATGCAGAGATTTGCGTTTTCCGCGGAACGTGGAGGAGGCAAATCTCTGCACACTCCGCGGGCGGAGCAGAGGTCTCCACCCAGGCTTAATTACCAGACGGCCTACCTATGTAAACAAGGTGCTGCTTGGTTTCAGGAAAAATTTGAGTACAAACCCCAGTGGCTAGAAGTAGAAAAGAATTTGATAAAAGACATTAAGCTCCCAGCTATCATGACAATGCACATCTCTACTTTACCGCACTCTAAATACATTATTCAAAACACTACAAAAGCTTGGGCCCGTCTAGACATATACTCCAGCACAAAAATTGGTGCATCGAACATGGTGGCAATCTGGTACAATTCCAATATAAAAATAGATAAACAACAATATACTGGCGAGAGTGGTCACAAAGAGGTATTAACCTGATCAAAGGTCTTTATGAGGATAACATCCCCATACCCTTCTCGGTTCTTAATAGGGAGAGAGGATTAGCTGACATAGACTTTTATAATTTCTTGAAACTTAAAGTACAGATTTCTAAATTAGTTCCGAAGTCTAGTCCCCCCTCGCTTCCTATCAAACTGATCCACCTGTCAAATGCTGGGCATATGGTATCAAGAATTTATAAGATCTTACTTCCTGAATCACGTAAAGCCAAGATGCTCTCTGAAAAGAAATGGGAATCTGAGCCAAATAGTAAGGCAATAAAGCTTGACTGGGAGGAAATCCATCTGATGCCTTTCAAAAATAAAATATCTCCCACACTATCCCAGACAAAGTACATGATTATAAACAGGAACTACTGGACCCCAGCCAGACTACATAAGCTCAATCTTGTCCAATCCTCACAATGCTGGAATTGTAACTCACAAATAGGTGACCTACCACACATGCTTCTTTTCTGTCCGATGCTGCAAACTTTTCGGGACAGGATCTTTGAGTGCATCACCCAGACACTACATATCACCCCAACCAAAGAGTTATCATATATTTTATTGGGATTTCTTGATCCAGAACTAAAAAAGGACAGTGAACGTTTCCTGCTTGACTTAATGCTAAAGCTGTCATGTAAAATAATTCTGTGTAACTGGAAACAGTTTGACAAAATATCCTTCAAAATATGGCAAGAATGGCTAACCTTTCTGAGGGGAGCAGATAATACGACCCTTCAATCCTCCCCATGGCAACCTAGACATAGGAAAATTTGGGAATCTTTAGACTCCGCCTCGCCGGCGTTTAAGCCCCCCTGAAAAATTTGACTCTATCACTCCACCCAAAAAGGGTCCGTAAGCTTCTCCGGCAAGTAGTCGTTTGAGGACGTTCATATTCCTCATAATCCCAAGATACATATCCCCGGAATATCGATATGGCTTACTTATTGGTACTACTAGTTTCCCCTTGACTTTGTTTTTGATTTCTTTCCTCTCCTTATTATTCTTTTTCGCGCTTGATCTAATATTTCTCTTGTATAACATTACGAAGGTAGAAGTTATATGACACAAGCAAAAGTAACTTGCACAACAGGATCCAAGGTCTCGATACTGCCTGAGCTAACTGGACTATTTCACTTAACTATCCTACAATCTAACAAGGATCTTGAGAAAACCAAATGTAAGGTACATCACATCTGTTTTATCAATATATATCAATTGTAAGACCTGACAACCAAACATCATCCTTCTACCTGTACTGTTAAACGTGCAATTTTATTGTGATCTTCTTTTATTGTGATTTTCTTTCCCTTCTGTACTTTCTTGTTAAAATCCAATAAAAACTATTTGAAATTAAAAAAGAAATAAATGTGGCACAAACGAAACCTGAGACCAATTTATAAAACTAGCTCTTATTTTTATAATTTTTTAGACACCAAAATGAACAGAAGCCACCAGAGGGTTCTGGATGTATAAACTATCAAGCAAATAACAAATTAATACTTTTCATTCAAATTGCAAACAAGTATTGGCAACTACAGCATTTAGCAGCTACTTGGAAAACATTTGATGAAGTTAAGAAAGGCTACTGCAGCCTGGTTTGTATGACCAACTCTGCAGGTAGCAAGTCAAAGGGGTCAATAAGGCTTGGCAGGACAGTTATCTTGCAGTCATAGCAGTCTTCGACCCAGTTCCAGGTTCAATGAGTGAACTGCCATAGACATCAGTGGAGTGGCCCTGATGCAAGAAATACAGGATGCTGAAGATGCTAAAGGATGCTGAGGAGGTTGATCCGAAGATGTTTGTCTTCATCGGGCCACCCCTTGGTCCACAAACAAGGTGAGACAGCTTTGGCTACAGGGGTCCCTTGAAGTGTAGTTGAAGTCCAGCCAAAAACCAGTTGCCTCTGGTCTACTGGTCTCTGGTTACCTCAAAACCTTCAGTTCCTTTTAACTGAGGCTAGTGTTAGTCTTGGGTGACCAAACTGCACTCCGAGGACTCTCCCAGATCCAGCAGACTTGGGTGCAACTTTTGAGCATCAAGACTTGATCTCACAGGCAGCACTTTGGTGGTCAGCAGCTGTGATGCAATCTTGGCTACCAACTTGCTAAGGCAAGCTCCTTCATCTTCAGCTTTTGTGGCACTGTAGCTGAAACTGGAAGTCAGACAACTCACTATTGGAGTACCTCTTTCTGCCTGAGGCTTGGGGATGACTTTTTATCCAGCAGGGCACCACAGGCACAGTCCTCTCTTTGCTAGCCCAAGGAGCAGTCCAGTATTGGTACAGCCTCTCTTGGCTGGGTACAGGGAACAGCAGGGCAGTCCTTCTTTGGTCCACTCTTCAGTACAGATATGATCTGAGATCTGGATGATAGGGGCACCATTTTGTATGCCCAGTACTGCCCTCTGGGGATGGTATGACTACCAACTAATGACATATGACAAATTCATCCAAAGTGAGGCATCAAGCTATCCCAGAGTGCAGTATTCTGCCCACTCCCAGGATGGCAGAACCCCTCTCTCAGTTGGTGGAGCTTGGGAGCCCACCCTAAAGGTGTGGCTACCGGAGGGCTATATGCCCATGAGAAAACTGGTTTGGCCACTGTTTTCCCCAATCTGAAACGCGAAACCGTGTATTTGAGGGTTATGCGCCCTGAAATGGCGTGTCTTTTGTCATCGACACATTTTACACAGCTAGACCGTGTATTTGAAGGTTATGTGCCCAGAAGTGGATCGTCTTTTATTATCCACACGTTTTACACAACTGGACCATGGAGTGTCTCCTTGTAGGGGGCTGGAAATCCACTCCCTGTGTGGAGCTCCAGGGCTGTGCACTGGCACTGATTTCATTGGTGGTATATACAGTGGCATGGCACGTATGCATGGTATCATGGGAAAGCCTGTAACATTGTATCAAATACTGCACAGATTACCAACATTCAACAAAACACCATCCCAATATATCTAAAACAGATCTGTACATAGAAAACCATTATATACAGACATGGAAACTACTTTGTGAAGAAAGCCTCAAAATTTTCATATCTCCCCACTTTGCGAGGGTATATGTATTTCGTACGTCTGTATATCACTGCACTCTGTCATATGCATTCCTTTATATTCCAAAATGTATTTGTACAACAATAGCCTGCACTGTTTAGTGTACAGCTTATACACTGAGTAGTGTCCATACCTCATCATTTTCATTTAGTCCTTGTGTTACTGTCTGGAATTTTGCAATCAGGCTGGCTTATGAAGAATATATTATCGATATAGATATGCCATGATGTGAAAAAGAGAGTCCAATCACATTCGGTACCCATGGATTTTCTGTTAGACTTGGCTACTCTCTGTTCGAAAAAGAAATTTGAAAAATATGTTATTTTTGTTTAAGACAGAGCTTTTCCTACAAACTAAAGGGGTGGTCATGGGTTGTGATTTTGCACCGGAAATAGCGATCATTTTCATGTCCTATTTTGAAAACCTGTGGATCTATGGTAATGTCAACACATTTAAGGCACATTATGGCATCGCTATATCGATGATATATTCTTCATTTGGCAAGGACCCCTTAATACGCTAACAGAATTCCATGAGTGGCTAAATGAAAGATTCCTGGACCTTCAATTCACCATGACTTATAACAAAGAAAAAACTTGACTTATTAAACCTATGGGTGATGACGGAAGACAACAAACTTATAGTCAAATCTTATACGAAGCCCATGAATAGAAACACATTACTCCACTTTGAGAGTAGGAATCCCAAATCACTAAAAGAGAACTTGCCTTATGGGAAATTTCTGAGAATTCCCAGAAATTGCTCATGGAAGAAGGAATACTTCTCCAATGGCAAAGTATTATGTAAAAAGCTGATAAACAGAGAGTACCCAAATAAAACTAGTCAAAAATGCCCTAAAACGTGTGTTGTTCACCACTAGAGAAGGTTTGTTATCACCTAAAGAGAAAGAAAAGGCCAACAGTTGATGTGCATACTCACTTTTTCTACGACTGCCAATGAAATCAAAAAAATCTTCAATTCCAACTTGAAAATACTCAATGCCTTTAACATTCCAAAAACCTTTATTTTCCTTCAGAAAGGACAAGACCCAATGCCAACAATAGATATATGCGGCTAGAAGATTAAAATAAAGATCTTTGCCGCCAATGCTTGACCTAATACTCATAACAGGACACTATAAGTGCAATAATTGCATATCTTGCAATTTTACCAAGAATAGTTCAAATGTCATGATCAGTGGACACATATGGCCCCAAAATGTGTTTTAAAAGTGTAACAGTAAAAATGTATGGCCTCAATTTCAAGAACTGACACATTGCTATGTTGCTGCTCAGGAGCTGATGGGCTCCCGATAGAATTTTATTCTACATTCTCGGCGCAGTTAGTCCCTAAATTATTGCAATTATATAATACGTCCCTGGAAGAAGGTACTTTGCCTCCTACAACCAAGGAGGCAATAGTGACGTCCCTATTGAAACCGGGTAAATCACAAATGGATCTGTCTTCCTACAGACCCCTATCCATTCTCAATACCGAATATAAAATATTGAGTAAAATTTTGGCAGAGCGTCTCCTACTGTTTCTCCCTGGTCTTTTACAGACTGACCAAAACGGGTTTGTTCCTCGTCATAGCACCTCACTGAATATACGGCGCCTCTTCAATCTGTTCCATACAGCCCAAGCTCCCCACACACAGGCGGGATGCTTGTCATTAGACATTCAACAAGCCTTTGACTCATTGAGCTGGCAATATATGATGGCGGTGCTGAGAAAATTTGGGATCCCCCCATGTATTGTCGTTGGGTAGAATTATTATATACCTCACCGACGGCTCGTGCGAAGTCGGGGCACAATATATCCCCGCGTATAATGTATATCGAGGGACCCGTCAGGGATGTCCCCTATCCCCACTCCTCTTTGTGCTGACTTTAGAACCCTTGGCACACCATTTACGACTAATAATGCATACACATGGTATTCCAATAGGTCCAGCTATCCACTCAGTATCGTTATATGCTGACGATATGTTGCTGTATTTCAGAGATCTGGGGGCAGACCTAACTGCAGTGGCGTCACTGTTGCATCAATTTGGTCTACTGTCGGGACTTCATTTGAATGCTTCAAAGTCCGTAGCATATTTCTTTTATGATACACGTTCTTTATCCACCCTGCGCTTTGGGTCAGAGCAGCTCAGAGTCGAACCCGACACCTTTAAATATCTGGGTATCCAGTTTTACAGGAACACGCATGACATACTAGATGGGAATTTACTAAGGGCCATTAATTCATTAAAATCACAGGTGGCCTTTTGGATTAAATTACCACTGTCCACGGCAGGACGATTCGCAATAGGAAAAATGGTTATGTTACCAAGGCTCCTCTATTACTTTGTTAATCTCCCAGTAGTGGTCCCAGCATGGGTTTTTAAAATGTTAAACTCCTTAATAATAACATTGATATGGGGTACCGGGCGTCGTAGAATTAGCCTTGCTAAATTGCAGCTGCCCACAGCAAAAGGGGGTTTGGGAGCCCCGGATTTCAAGGCATATAGCATAGTTAGCCAATTGCAGTGGCTGGCATATTGGCTGGCTGGGCATAACCTATCTGAAATTGGGTATACTCCCTCCCAATTACGGCGCGGAACACTGCAGACACTGCTTTCAAATGAGCCTGGAAGGCCGACAGATATTCCTGTGTTGCTCCAAGTAGCGCTCCATTACTGGAAGCTTGCATTAAAGTACACAAACATACCCACTCCATAAGCTCCGAACATACCCCTATGTGGCCTTCCATCGCCACATGGCCCATTAACTGCTCATAGGTTGGCACCATGGGTGGAGGGAGGAATCGTGACGGTAGGCTCCTTATTCACTGATAGACAGCTAATGCCCCATGCTGAATTGGTACGCACTTATGGAGTCCCAAATACGCTATTTCTAACTCACGCAAGCATTTTACATTTGGTTCGCAAATATTGGCTAATTGAGCAATGTGAGCCCCCAACATTCCACTTATTGCAAGCGTTACACATAATGGCACACGGGAGACATTTGGTCAGATGGCTCTACAGGGGACTGTGAGAACACTTGGAAGTTTCACTTTCACCCCTTCGTCTAAAATGGGAGGCAGATATTAAGCGTACGTTTACAGAAAAGGAATGGGCAGTAGTCCTTGAGTATCCAAAACGGGTATCCCGAAATGTACGGTTCAAGTTTATACAACTGGCCCTGTTGCATAGAGCATATCTGACGCCAGATAAGGTCCACGCAATGTACCCGCAAGCCTCCTCTAACTGCCCTCGCTGCCGCCTGCCTGGAGCCGATTTGACCCATATGTTATGGTCCTGCTCTTCCTTGCAGGAGTATTGGCGAGAGATCACTGATAGTTTATCGCAATTGTCCGAAAGACCCACGTGGTCAATGGTGGACACATGTCTGCTAGGACTATCCCCCCTACCACGGAAAGCAAAAGTACTACGCCGGTTCACAGACCTCTCTCTAATACTGGCCAAAAGACTGCTCACGCAGCAATGGAAGTCTCACACGGCTCCGAGAAAATGGTATTGGGGGGAGGAGGTAGTATGATGGGCCCAAATAGAAGGAGAAGCTCTCAAAAGGGAGGAATATAGAGGGCTCTGCAAAAAACCAATATCACTAGACTGGTTTAAACTGTTGGAACAATTCAAAAGTAATGTCTCTGCTAATTAAGACAGAGTTGGTCTGTGTCGCCTATATGTTATTGGCTAATACGCTTGAATGTAAAGTGCCATGTATAGGAATGATGCCACTGTGGCTGTCTTTTGTTTCCTTGTCTACATTCCTTTACCTCCCCCTCCTTGCCCCTCCATCGCTCCCTTCCCTCCATTCATTCCCTCAACCCTCCCTCCTCCTCCTCCTCCCCTCCCCCCTCTTGTTCATATAATGCCCATTGCG
The DNA here is from genome assembly GCA_963921515.1 of Calotriton arnoldi. NCBI lineage: Eukaryota > Metazoa > Chordata > Amphibia > Caudata > Salamandridae > Calotriton > Calotriton arnoldi. The sequence continues at coordinate 8,403 of CAWUFW010023706.1, read as the reverse complement.
GCCCATCCACACCAGCAGCGGGACGGACCGCACAGACCGGCATCTTCAAGCAAGTTTAAGGGGAATGTTTTTTCATATGGGAGGGAGGGGGGTCAAGTTGAGCGTACTGCTCCGAACTGTTCTTTGTTTTAGTAAAAGCAATATCAACCACAGATTCTCACATTCCCAGATATGGGCTTTGTATCATCGAATGTATCTAATACGTTCTATGCGATAAGTGGAAATGTCATGCCTTCAATAATATATGCTGTATGATTGCTAATTTCACCAGGTATTATAATCATATACATTATGTAATGCAATGAAAACCAATAAAATTATGTGTTTAAAAAAAAAAAAAATTGCTATGTTGCTGCAGCAATGCGTAAAAATGACTTGCATTTCACTATGTAATTTTTAAATGCCATGGATAGATGCTCTGTATTTACGGTACGGCGCACCATGGCGTAAGGTCCAGGCTGCATCAAATAAATGTGATGCTTCTGTGGTCATGATGGTCGCAGCAGAAGCATGAACCCTCCCAAACTTGATGGTGACAATGCAGGCCACCTTTCACCAAGAGGCCACTGTGTCTAACTTGGGCCCATGCACCCAAATGTGCTGACACATCTGGAGCAAAAGTGACGTACGGCTGGTCAACGGCACATAATGCGACGCTAACCACCTTAGTGTCACTTTTCTGTGCATGAAGCATCAAAAATATATAAAAAATTATGCTTTTAAGTAAAAGAAAATGGCACACTTCACAGAAGGCAGCTATGGAGCGGGGAGCAGGGAGCAGCAGTCAGGACAACAACCCCAACAACCTCAGCACCAGCCAGGATGTCCAGACAGACTCCCAGGGGAAGAGGAAGTGCAATTTCAGTGAGGAGGAGAATGACATCTTAATCACTTAGGTGACAGAGCACCAACATCAGCGCTTTGTCACCTCAAAATCACCATTAAGGAAGAAAGAGGCCATTTGGCCGCCCATAGTGGCCAAGAACACCAGCCTGGGACAAGCAAAGAGGACAGTCACTGACTGCAAAAAATGCTGGCATGACTATATGAGCAGGATGAAGGAGAAACTGGCCAACAACCTGAAGGCACCCATGCAGACCGGAGGAGGAGGTCCGGCACCCCAGGAGGAGCTGGATGCCTTGGGGAAGCAGGTGGCTGCTGTCATCCCAGACGAGTTGGTGGCAGGAGTTCTAGGTAGGTGCTGGCCACGAGGAACAAGGATATGGAATAACAGCTAGAGCAGCCGACCTCAAAGCTGGGAAACCGGGTTTGATTCTCGGCTGGGACAGCTCAACATCCTGTGATTCTTGGCATATCACACAATCTCCCTGTGCCTAACAAAATGAATGTGTCCATCTGTAACGCAACTGGTGCTCATGTAAAGCGCCCTGATACCTTCGGGTCGAGTTTGCGCTATATAAAACTCCCACCCAAAAAAACAAGACCTAGAGGGAAAGTCGCAACAAGGGGCAATGGGAACAAAAAAGTTCATGTTGTGCAGTGCAGCTAGCTATGTCCCAGCACTCCACTGTATGGTGTGCAGGGCAAAGTGCAGGAATCTGAGTCATGTACTGTTAAACATCACATAAATGTAAGTCACACAGCCCAGTTACATGTTGCACAGCTCAGTCCAGCTCTGTCACTTTTCTCCCTTCCATGTGTGTAGTGCAGCACGATTCCAGGTTCACCTTCGTATATTGGCACTTGTAGTGAAATGTGCAACATGAGTCACTAGAACTACAAGTCCCAGAATACAAAGCAAAAAACATGGACTGGAATAACACATGATGCATGGACACATGAACCTTGCCAAACTTGATGGTGACAATGCAGGCCACCTTGCACTAAGAGGCCACTGTGCGTAACTTGGGCCAATGCATACAAATCTGGACTGTAAAGCAATGGAATGGGATGGCTGTGTCAGTGGAGAAACTGCTCACCTGGCGTGGGGCATGTGAAGTATCCACACATAGGATCATCCCAAGAGTCATGTGTATAGTAACCTGCATGAAACTACATAGCACGCAGCTGTCCCTATGTGTGGGGTGAGAGCACACAGGTGTCAGCTGCCATGGTAGGGACCAGCCGAACTACTGCCACGTACTAAATCAGAAAGGGTGTGAATGCAAGTGATGCATACCAGAGGAATGTGTGTGTTGAAACAAAAGAAGGTGTGTGGTCCTGGTGGCCCCTGGGAGTGCAGTGCATTGTAGGCGCTGGCTGAGCATGTTGAACTGCCACTGTGTCTGAATGGGGAGGCATTGCATAGCAAGGAAGTGAGAAGGAATATGTGTACTGCAAGATAGCCTGACCAAGACACATGCACTGCTGTGTCTGAGAGTGTCACACTTGTGTCACTGTTGGGAAGGGATGACAGAAAAGAGCCCATTGGGTACTACAACCTACATGTGATGTGGACCTGGGTGAAGATGTAGAATGTGGCAGGAGGGAATCTGAAGGCAAATTGTCTCACCATGCCACATATGTCAAAGTCAGAGGATCTGAAACAGGAATCTGTCAAGGTATCGGATGAACTAGATTGCCACCACAAAGGCCAGGAGTCAGGGATGGTTGGAGGCTGAGGTGGAGGGGCCAAGTTGTATGGCAAACCTGGGTAGGTACATGTCACCAAGTCCAGCACTACTACCATGTAGGGTGCAGCTTGACCCATAGCCCTCAAAAATAGCCAGCCATGTCAGTTCATTTGATATGGCCATGCATATTGTTGGTGTTGTAGGCACATGAGAGTCAATGTATGATCTGGGTTCCATCAGTGTGTGGTAGGAAGTTGAATCCCTGGCCCAAAATGAGGATTGCCAGAGGAGGCATGTACACGTACAAGTGAGGGGGCCTGAGTCAAATGATGTGTGATATTCTGCAGATAACCAACTCTGGCAATGATGAAATGGGGTGAGCGTCAGTGCTAGCAATCTACCTAGTTTGACTGGGCCCATCCCCTCAGAGTTGCTACACAATGCTCACTCTCCACACATATGGAGTCAACTGTGTCTGCAATTAAATCACATGAGTATACACAAATAGGAAACTCATGGTAAGTACATGCTACCACACATTCCTGCGGTGTAGCAAGTCTGGAAGCTGTGTAGAGGTGTGCAGGATATGTGTGAAAAACTGAACACTTGAAAACATGAATGCACAATATGCTTACAAGACAGCACAACAAGGTAGAATGCCGTGCTTAATGTGTGAAAGGCAGACTGTAGGATCAGAACTTGTCACACAGTAGTTGTGTGAACAATGCAGAGATACTGCCATCTGAAAGGGAAAATACAGTGCAACTTCGCCTCAATACCTATGAATAACAGATGTATTATGTATCAATGTTGACCTGAAAGTGAATTAGTAGAAAGTCTCAAGTCAACCAGATTACTCATGTCAACATCTAACATAGATCATCATCAACATATATCTATTTCATTGCAGAGGATGTACCAAGACCACCTCACCAGCTGCCTGTCCTGGATGAGGATCCTGCTGAGGATGACAGCCTGCCAACCCTCAGCCATGACATAATCTGGCAAATCCTGGCCTCCAAACACCATTTCCAGTTGTGGGAAGGGCCAACAGCATTGCAGGGTCTCCATAGGATCCACCTATCACCCAACAAACATCACCGGCCAGCCCACCCCCAGCCCTGGACTCCAAGGACCCCTACGTTGAATTTCAACATCAAACTGTAGGAGTCCAGCGGGAGCTGGGAGATGAGGTGCGAGCGGGGATGGAGACTGTGGTGGGCACCCTAGAGGGAGTCCGTAGGTGCCTCAGTCCCAATAGGGACACCTCGATGGCCATAAGAGGCATCCCTGGCTGACATTGTTGAGGTCATGAGGCAGAGGCACAAACAACTGCCTTGCCACAGTGGCACCAGTGAGGTTGCCAACCAGCTGAGGGAGATCCGCAACATTCTGGAGTCCATGGAGCAGAAGCAGGACTCTTACATAGCAACAATCGGTGCCTTACACTGCGATGTAGTTGCTGTGCTGGTAAACCAGTAGGCTCTACTTCGTGCTATGCTGCCTTACTTGTTGGTGCAGAGAAATGCTACTGCCGGACAGGGGATCCACATCTTCAGCCTGTGCCGTGTGTGCGCCTCCATCGCCTCCGGCACCGACAAAACCCCCCTCATGGGAGGCACCAAACACACCAGAGGATGAAGATGTGAATGAAGTTCACCTCTTTCCACCAAAAAACTGGCAGGTTGCATTTCTCTGTGCTACATGACCAGTTTATTTTTTTACCTGTATTTATGACCATGCCAGTGTACTTCTCAACTGGTACTGTCCTCTATTTGCTTTCCCACCTGTTGATCTCACTGATTTGTGGACTGTTGATGTGTCTTTTCTTCCCTAATGGCAATTTGCTCCTCCTCCTTACTGGACCACTTCTCTCCTCAACATGTCCCATGACATGTATCCCCCATGGATCTGTCAGGACATCCAATGGCTCACAAAATATGATGGGGTTGTTGCTGCAAGGACTGCCACTTGCTCCTTGGTTTACATGTCAAATTCACTTACTGGAGCCAGCATGTTGTGTCAGTTAATAATCGTACTAAGTAGAGCATGGTGGATGTGCTGACCCTAAATACACTACTTACTATCCCAAGGGGATAGTGCTTCACAGTCCCATGGAAAAATCTGCACTGGCCAAGGGAAATAGTTTATGTGATCCCTAAGTGCATCTAACCTAGCAAGTAGTTACCCAAGGTCACATGCATGAAGTGCTACAATTAGCAATCAGTCAATGGTAAGACTGAATGAATTTCTGCCCAGGTGGTGGATACTTCCAAGAATACTAGTCAGCAAACAACAGTGATGTGACAACAAAGTGGTGCAAGAGAGAGTGTGTAAATGTCCGGCATCGGTGTGTGACCCAACACAGCCTTGATTAGTCACAATGGTTAGAGATAATCATCCATACAAAGCACGTAGCATCACTTACACACACAGTCCAACAGTAGGTGAATACCTGTTTTGGGCTGTGTCCATTCACAGCAAGAGTGCCACTTACAGTGCACAATCACGTTTGAAGATCCCTTAAGTGACACCATTGCAAACTTGACATGATCTACTCCTTAGGTGCTCCACCTAGCTACACATGTAACTGCTAGTAAATCCTACAGCATGTGCTTAACCCAACCTACCAAACTAAGCAGATATGACAATGGCCACACAGTTAATAAGTAAGCAAAATAAAATTTCTTTACAACGCCATAAAATTCTTATACTCTAAATGTAATTGAACTACACTAACTAATCCTATCTAAACTATGCCTGAAATTACCTATGCTAAATTACCTGCACAACCCTAAATGAAAACTAACCTAACCTACCTAACATTAACTTATCCTACTCTACACATATACCACAACAGACATGTTAAACACCAAACCCACTGAACTCCCCTTAATGCACATTTGCACATGAGACAAACATAAACTACACCTATACACAAACTACATAAACATTAAAACCTAAACAAATATATATTTTTGCATTTTTTGTATTTTTTATTTTTATGCATATCCTAAACAGTAACACCCCACCCACTTACTAACCTTCCCACCCATATCCTCACCTAACAGATAAATATTAAAATCTATAAAATCACAAAACTAACCTAACCTATGCCTATGCTAAAACCTATCCTAACCTCTCCTACAATACTAATCACTAAAAATAACAAATATAAACTGAGGAGGGGCAGAAAGTCAGAGGAGGCCTACTGATATTCTGCGAACCTGTCCACTGACTGCTGTACCATGTGAACCATTCGCATGAGTGTGGCCATCTGCCGTTCAATGCCAGCCTCAACTTAGGGGCCAAATCCGATTCGGGCCGGAAAAAATACCGACCGACTCGGTACGGGATCATAGTCCGACCGACACGTACCGGCGTTGCCCGACCTGGGAAGTACGATGAAATGCATGTGAATCACGACCGACTCGTACGGAACTCAAGGCGAACGACCGACCCGGACGGAAACAAGCTATCCGGCCGGGAAACCACGCGAATCGAACCGACCGACATGCACCAGGAAGAAACCCGAACGAAACGTACCCGCGAACTCCGACCCGCGCAGTACGATGCAATGGGTGCAAAAGCAGACCGATACGCACGGAGCCGAAGCCGTACGACCGACAAGCATACAAAACCCAGCCGAACAAACACAATACACCGCGACCGACGCGTACGCCGCATATGAAACTGAGCTGAAACACAGCGGGAACGACTCGGAGAGGCGCGCACGTGATAACTGCAACGTCCTACTCGGTCAGAAGAACGACTCCAACACGCACAATAATCACAAATGAAAAAATACAAAAAAAGAGGGCCAAACAAGCAATGACAAAGCCAATAAATACAGGGGGGGGAAAAATGGAACAAGAACACACCCCCAACTCCACCTACATAAAGGCCACAAATCCCTACCATGATCCTTTGCAAATTCCACTGACCTGCCAGCACAGAACACCAGCAGACAGCAGACACACACACAGCGCATCCAACACAAAAGCCACACACCAGTAGCACCTCAACAAATAGCACCCTCACCCACACACAGCAAAACCTACACACACACACCCTCACCTGCACACACACACACATCAATCACCACCACCACCCATCACCATGCCCCTAAAGAAGAATCCAAAGTTCCTAGATAGTGAATTGGAAGTCATGGTAGATGAGATCCTGAGGGTAGAGCCACAGTTGTTTGGCACATTGGTCCAACAGACCCCCATGGCACAGAAAACCAAGATGTGGGCGAGGATCGTCGACAGGGTGAACGCACAATCACCATGTTTGCGCACAAAGGAAGACATCCAGAACAGGTGGTATGATGTGCGCAGGAGGGTCAGGGACCTACTGAAGAAGGATTACCTCCTGAGCCAGCACACCGGCAGTGGCCCTCCTGCCAAACCAGTATACCTCAGGCCCTGGGAGGAGAAGGTGCGGGCCATCCTACCACCAGTGAGCGTATATGGACTAACAAACATCCCAGAGCCTGGTGAGTACACAACTAATATATACAATATTGTCTGCCAATACACACACATCACTGTCAAGGGGATAGTCAAACCATGCACCCCTAGCAAATCAACAGCAACCAAAAGATAATCATCCCAAGAAGTGTATGTCAGTCAGATAAACACAATACATGCCATGTCATAGTGATATGTAACTGTGTCATGACATGTACAAACCCAATACCAAATAGAGCTAGGCAGTGGCACAAATCCAACTAACAAACACTGTCAGATATTTAGCCACCACTAGAACACCACCTCACAGGGAAGCTCACAGAAAGGAAGGAATCCTGTGTATGCTGGTGAAGTCAGTGTAGCCAAGAGCATGATGGGACTCGTAGTAACAGATAATGGGCAGCCTCACATTTGGACCATCAACACCACTCTGAACCATGCTCACAACACAGGGAGTGGATAAGGACTGACAATATGGCTGACACCGGGTACTGCTGTGGGGAGCACAAGGCCCTGCTGGGAACTGTGCACCAACAAACAACAGGACCACACTGTCAGCCATCTTGCCATTGCTGTCACACTCACACACAGTGAAGTCCACTCAAAAGGAAGGAAGTATGGGCATGCTGGGAAGGGGGGTGAAGGAAATAGCATGATGGGAGTGGTAGTCACAGATATTGCTCACCCACACAATTGGCCCATCTACACAACTCTGAACCAAGCTCACATCACAGGGAGTGGATAAGGACTGACAAGATGGCTGACACTGGGTACTGCTGTGGGGAGCACAAGGCCCTGCTGGGAACTGTGCACCAACAAACAGCAGAACACCAATGCCTGACATCCTGAAAGCCAACTTGCACTCCCTGCAATGCAAGCACGTTGCATGGTGGGATATCTGGCTGGGTGGGAAGGAGGACTGACAGCACTGACCATAGTTACAAGCAGCTCTCCTCACAAACCCCCTCAACACAAACTTCACATAACCCACCTGGGAGAATGCAATGCCTCACCACCAAATGAAGATCCCACAAAGAACCACCACCCTGGGTAATGCTGTGTGAAGCACAGGGACACTCTTGGGACTTGTAGCCAAACAAACGCAAGGACAACACTGTCAGCCTTCCTGTCAGCACAGGCACACTACCTCACAGGGAAGCAGAGTCAAAAGGAAGGAAGTACGGGCATGCTGGGAAGGGGGTGTAGGCAATAGCATGATGGGAGTTGTAGTCACAGATATTGCTCACCCTCACAATTGGCCCATCAACACCACTCTGAACCATGCTCACATCACAGGGAGTGGATAAGGACTGACAAGATGGCTGACACTGGGTACTGCTGTGGGGAGCACAAGGCCCTGCTGGGAACTGTGCACCAACATACAGCAGAACACCACT